>JMFS01059631.1:0-12236 GCA_000699545.1 Podiceps cristatus | reverse complement strand
GTACTTACTCCTCCAGTTCCCACCTAGAGGTCTGGGGACCAAGGTTCTGGGACTTGAGAATTAGGAGAATCCTGGCTGCCAGAGAAGACCGAGGCAGAGAACTGATTCTGTACCTCCGCCTTCTCCGCATCAGTTGCAGCCAATTCTCCTTTCTCATTTACCAAAGGGGGTACTCTCTCTTTGGCCTGCCTCTTCTGGCCAATGTACCTGTAAAACCCCTTCTTGTTGTTCTTAACGTCCCTCGCCAAGTTCAATTCCATCTGCGCCTTGGCTTTCCTGATCCCATCTCTGCAGTTCCGGACAGCATCCCTGTATTCTTTCCAGGCTACACTCCCTTGTTTCCAGAGCTTGTACTTGCCTTTCTTTTCCCTCAGTTTGGCCAGCAGGTCCTTGCCTAGCCATGCTGGCTTCCTGCCTCTCCTGCCCACTTTCTTCTTCAGAGGGACAGAGAGCTCTTGAGCTCTCAGAAAGGCATCCTTAAAGAGTAGCCAACCTTCCTCAGCATTTCTGTCTCTAAGGACCACCTCCCAGGAGATCTCAGCCAGCAATTCCTTAAACCGCCTAAAGTTTGCTCTCTTAAAGTTCAGGGTCCTGATCCCACTCTTTGCCAGAGTTGGGATGGTACTTAGATGTACAGAGAATAGGCATGATCTCTTGCTTGAATACTGCTGATTCTGTGTCTAGTAGTGTTTGTGAGCACTATAAACAAGATCATGCATACAAATTTCATATAAGAATTGCAAATACTACAGAGTAGGTTCTTGTTCCATGTGGCACAGTGGAGTTTTGGGATCGTCGATTTCTGCTGTTTATTTGAGGTCATGTTTTCTTTTTATAAAAATCATAGGATTTAAATTTCAGAAAACTGAGCCATCTTTTCACTGTTAAAAGTATCTAGCACAATTATAACCAGTATTTAAATTCTTTATCTCTACTGTTTAGACTTTCCTGGGGTAATGTGTTTTGTCTGCATGGGTAAGAAATGGGTTACTGTGTAATAATAAAAAGTGTGATTTAAAAAGGAACAAACCAGAAGTGCAATGCAAAGAATCACACAGAGCATTTGACATGCTTTCTTGCTGCTGGAATAACTGTGTAAAATTGGTATAGTTGACATTATCTTGGAAGGGTTGTCAGCTGCTCGGTATCTTTCATTGTCTTAGTGGTTCAGATTCCTTTGTGTATAGGTATGTTGCAGGGGGAACCTCAATTCTGAGCAAGTCTTTTTTTAAGGGTTCAATTTTAACTAAGTCACATCATTAAAGACAAAATCTTGTCCGATTACACTCCATATTGAAATTTAAAGAACAAACACTTTAAAAGCATATGCATATTAAATTATAAAACTAGGAATATAGCTAAGAACTCCATTCTGTGTTTATGGCAGGGTATAATTGTAATTGGCCTGCAAGTGCAGCTAGTGGCTCAAAGCTGCAGGTTGCTTTAAGCTGAGAATTACAGCCTGAGTGGGGAATGTCACTGCATGCTTGTGCTGATTTTCCTGAACAGCAGTTACTGGGCTAAAACTGAAATAAGTCATTGAGCCGTATGGACCTTCAGTCCTAGCCAGTATGGCCCTTCCAAATAAGAAAAATTGGGAAGATAGTCTTAATGACCCAAGTCAGAAAGTGGTTAGGAGGGGGAGCTTTTTGCACATACATTTACCTTTTTCATGAAAAAGGAATTGTTTGTGAATAACATCTGATCTCTGTAAGGAAAATATTTCTGAAAGTGACATTATGTGCTTCTTATTATTAGTCTATGGGAACATCACTTGAAAAGATGGTAGAGTATTCTTACTACTGTGAAGTATTATCAATATAAATAAAAATGGGAGGGGAAAAAATTCTTAACAATATTTGTGTGTCTTAGAAACAGTACAAATCCACCAAAAGATCAGGAAGTGTGATGGCAAAACGCTACCTTGGTATTCTTCACTAGAAAGTGCTGGAAGGCAAAATTCTGTAACAGCTATGCAAGCAAGTACTGAGCCTTTTGGAGACGACTGTGTTGAGAACAGGACTACTGAAGAATGTCTGCACAGTGATGAGGATAAAACTGTAGATATGATAATACAGACAGATGGGGCACACAGCTGTTCAGACTTCTCTGATCATGAACAAAAAGGACCAGGTGGAAACGTGATGGATATATTGAATTGGGCCAGGCCTCTCCCTGCTCTGCTTTCTCCAGTACAGCTTTCACCACCAACTACACAGGTGTGTTTCAGGATGCATCTGACTTGGCACTAATGTGGTCATATAATTACTGCAAAAGTAATGATTTGGTATTCCTGGGCTATTTTTTTTTTTTTTTAGTATCGGTATTACTTATTAACTAGAAGGGTTTCTGTGTGAGTGTTTAGATCCACATAAATACTTTTTTACCTTCTAGCATACTTCTTGTGGAAGGGGGCAGAACATAATTTTCAGAAGTATATTTAAAACAAAGTCAGTCGTGTCTCAACTGCTGTCATAATTTCTTTTTCCAGTGTTGCAGACTAACAGTCCCAACTGCTGTTGTGTATAATAGTGGCTTTCATAGCAAAATTCCACTGCTTGAAATTCAAGGGGAACCAACTCAAATGTTGTTTTCCAGTAATCTTAGAATGCAAGTAGGTAGGTAAAGAAGTCTCTGACTTTTCACAGAGGTAGAAAAGGATGTAATTCTGTTGATCAGCCTTAATGTCCTGAAACCACTGCATGTCAGGGCCACTAGTGTATTTATTTAGAGAAATAGATCTTAAAACTGATACCAGACTTTGGAATATTAACTTTGTATTTTTCATTAAAGGATATGTTGTTTGGAGAAATCACAGGTTCCAGTGATGAAGAAGTTGATTGCAGTGCTTCTGCAGTAGAGGATATTTTACAAGAAGATGAAGTTCAGCCTCAGAGTTGTAATGTACTCAGCCTCAATGAGGAGTCTAACAGACAGAGCAAATCATGTGAGCATGGTCTTGATGCAGAAATCTCACGTAACCTGAGTTGGAATGAAAAGAATGTTCGTATCAGTCCAAAGATGTCAAGCAAGGAGGAGAGAGATGCTGAAACAAAGCAAGCTGAAGCTGCTACTTTAATTACAAATGTGGAAACTAACAAAGATCATTTGGAGGAGAATTCTGAGACTATGGAAACTAAGAGAGAACTAACTGAAGCAACAGCACACGAATTGAAAGCCATCGAAGAACAGAAAGGAGATAGTGAGGACATGCACAGTGAAGAGGGAAGTTCTTCGCCTGATTTTATGTTACACAGTTTCAAGCTTCAGAATCAGGTGGAAAAATGTAGTGAGGTAGAGCAAACAGAGGAGAATTTTATCTTAATCAGAGCTGTTGATTATGAGGGTACACATGAAAAGCCTGGTGAATTAATGAAAGCAGAAAGAGATGGATTATCAGGAGAGAGAGAAACTCGCAGAGCAGTATCTGTTCCCCAAAATGTTACTCATCTGCCACCTGAGCAATGCATTGTGCTTCAAAGTGAAGATTCTGAGGAGAAATCTGATAAGTCGATACAGAATGAAGTAGTTGAAAATGAATCAAAAAATGTAATCACAGTAACTAATCTGGCAAGTGGTGTAGGGGAAAACATAAAACAAGAGATAATTGGAGGGGAAATAACAGCCACAATACAGATGAAAGGACTCTGTGCAGAGGCAAATAATGAGAGCGAGCTCTCGGAAAATGTATTGTCAGATTTCAGTAGTTCAAAGTCCTTCTGTAAAGTGGAGTGTCCTAAAGACCTAATGATACAGTGTGATGGGGAGGGAATAATTACGGAGACTGAGGCAGACACTGAAGCTATTGAGATCTCTGCATGCTCTCAGTGCTCTGAAATAAAACATGACAGTGAGGAGATACTGGAGGAACAATGTGTGCAAACAATAAAAGATGAAGCAGACAGAGAATGTGAACCAGAGACTGTTAAAGTCTCTAGACATTGCTTACCTGTATCTGCTGTTGAAGGAATCAGACATTCATTGTCTATGGATGACATAGACAAAAATGTAGATATGGAGAGGACTGCTTTGTCAGCTTTTCCAAAAGATGATGAACAGCTCAAAATTGAAGACACAAACATAACCAGACCTGAGACTATTGAACTAGCTGTGAAATTTAACAGAGAAAGTGTTCTAGAAATAGCTGAATCATCAGAGCTACTCCATAGTGCAGAAAATGGAGAATTAGTAGATATAAAGGAGAGGGGATATTCAAAAGGCAAACCACACCAGGAAGAAAATGGTAGTAATTTATTGCAAGAGAAGTCAGGCTTGGAAAGTATACTTGCGCTACCAAAGATGGCATGCATTATTGATGCAGAAAGCACTGTAACTAAATGTGAATCCTCTGTGTTAGATTTTACAGAAATAAAAGGTAAAATGAAACAACTTGAAAACTTGCGTAGTACATCAGAATGTGGGTTGTCCAAAACTCCAACCTTTAGAGTCTTTGAATCTCAAGAGACTGAATTCAAATTTAATGCAGAAGATTTTGGAGAGGAAAGCAGTGAGCTGGTAGAAAGAGTGGATACCATTGAGTCTGTCTTAGTAGAAAGTAATCTTACTTTTCAGGCACAGTTTGCAAAACCTCTGAATAAGTTCTTGGTAGCTGAAAATGTTAGATGTGATGAAATAAAAGGGGAATTAAATAAGCAAAGCAAGGAATTGGTGGTCGAGACTTGTTCCGGTTCATTTAACTGGGAAGAGAATGGTGTAAAGAAAAATAGTATTTCAGATATCATCAGCCAGCCTACTTCAGAAATGGATTTTAATAGTGGCTTGGCTTTTTCTGCTCAAGGGGTCTTGGAGATGGACTGTATAAATACTGAAGAAAAAGATTCTCCTGTGCAAGTGGGAATTGGCTTGGAATCCACAATGCCTCCTGATCTAAATTTCAGTCCTCAGAAAGTTACCAGTTTTGTTGAAACTAATTTCACAGAAAAGGCTGCTTTTTCCTGTACACGGGAAAACAAAGGAGATAAAAATTGTGTTATGGGTAGTACATTTAACTGTTCTTCAGAAAGTTTGGAAGAGGGTGCTGAGATCCCTTCTGCTGAAAAAGACAACATATGCAAGGAGCTGGACTGCCCTGAGAGGGAATATGTACATAAAAATGAAGTGAAAATTCCAGTTGAGAAGGAACAACCAGTAGACAAAGAACCTCAGATGTCTGTTAAATCACAGATCCTGGATGCAAACTCTTATAACAAGAATACTTCTCCTCTCCAAAAGTTTCATTGTCAAGAATCAGGATGCAGGACTTCTACGTGGGAGGTCAGAACAGATACTTCTAGGACTGGTTCACTAACAACTGGGGGAGAAAGCAAAGAATTGAATATTATTGAGGCATCTGGGAAAAATAACATTAAAAGGTGTGGAGATGATTTTGATATGTCAGAGCAGAGCAATGAATCTGAAGAGAAAGACTGTTCTATACAAAAAGTTAGATGTGTGAAATGTTCTGAATGTGTTCCCATGTTCAGAAAGGAACTGAGAGCTTCCAGGAGATTTGAAGTGGGTCCACTGGAAACTGGTGGAGTTATTGATGCTGATTACCAAGTATGTGAACTTCATTCAACAATGCACCCAGGAAATACTTTGACAGTTGGTCATCTAAAAGCAGATACTATTGTGGATGTGGATACACACTGTGAAACAAACACCTCTCCGAATATTGCAAGTGAATTGTCAAGTGTGGCTGGGGAAGTTTTTCCTAAAGACTTAGCCTCCTGGAAAAGAAAGTGTAGATTAGTAACCTCTGAAAATACTGAGGGTGCTAATGAATGTATGGTAGATTCTGACAGAGCTCGATGCATCAATGACAGTGAGGAAAGTCTGTTAAAAACTGGGACATCAAAAGAAAGCCCTGTGATGCCAAATGCTTCAAAAAATAGATTACCACTATCCCAGACGTTAACCAGATGCTCAGAAACTTGCAGGCTGCCTGTAAAAAACAGTAAATTAAATACAGGAATGTTAACACTTAGCAATTTCTTAGAAGAAAGTGATTCTGAAAAACTTAAGTCAAATGTGGAGCAAAGTCTACTACACAGTGTTGATATGGGGGTGTCAGTGTTGGAAGAAAATAATCATAATCAAACTTGCACTGCTTGCAACACTGGAGAAAACAACACTGGTGTTATCCTAGGTGGTAGCAGTAGAAAAAAAAAAAAAGTCAATTATCTTCCAAATCCAGCCCTATCTGATGTAGACAGCAATTGTCAAACTATTAGGCAGCCTTCTGAGGCACAAAAGCCAGTATTTGAGAAGCTATGTATGTTGGAGTCAGAGTCTCGTGTGGATGTTGCTCTCAAAAAGAGCAATAAATTGAAGTGCAAAGAACAAGAACCATCTGAAATGTTGACTGTTTCAACCAAGACAGCTGCCCAAGTAATGCGTGCCAAGCTATCAAAGAGGCTGTTTCAAGGTAAAAGAAAGACAAAGACTCTGAAAGTTAAACTAACTGGGCCAGTTCTTGCAAATGCTGATACTTCTATGCCAACAAAATGCTTATCCGAAACTATAAATAAAATTAGGCAAGAGATGGGGCCTCCTCTGCCCCCCTTGCTACTGCCTTTGATCGCTACTCCTCCAAAAGCTGCATGTGCCATGTCCCCTGTAATGTCTTCTACTGGTCGATCCTTTTTGCTTTCCCCTCTTGATGACCTGATATCCCCACTACGTGAAACTCCTGTTCCTCCTCTCATGTCTCCATTAACAGATACTCCACCAGTAAAATCTACGCTTTTATTTTCCCCTCCCTCCTCCTCGGAAATGGCAGTAGGTAGAAGGATTCGCTCCTCACCTTTGAAATTTTGTACTTCCATTCCAAAGCATGCACTTCCTGTCCCAGGAAGATTTCCTCTGTTTGCATCCGATAGTGCTGCTCCAGATGCCCCTCAGGAGAACTCTGTGAAGATACTGGACACTATGTATCCAGAGCTATCTGCAAGGGCAAGGACACTAAACATTCTGAAAGGCAATATTCAGCTTAACCGATGTGCTGTTTCAGACAGCCAGAGTTTGCCAGGACCTGTGGCTCAAATAGGTGGGTTCAAAGCGATTGCATCTACGTCAACTGCTTTTGTTAAAACTGGAAGCAATTTGAAATCTGATAATAGCAAAGATCAAGACAAAGATGTGCAAAATCAGCAATTGTTTTCAAGCTCATCAAATCTTGAAAAACGGACGCTATTGCCAGTATCTATGCCAAGAAGTGCAAAGAGACTGAGGTTGGACAGTGAACCACCAAAGCTGGAGCCCAATGATATTGCTGCTATCGGAAAGAGTAAAAATACAATCTCTGAAATGCAGGAGACTTTCCATGACAAAAGCTGTGAAATCGGTGATTCCACACAGAGTACCAGTTTAGAAGCATCACTACCAGTAAAGAAGGTTATTGATCCTGACTGCCAGAAGGTTTCT
Organism: Podiceps cristatus; assembly: GCA_000699545.1. Taxonomy (NCBI): domain Eukaryota; kingdom Metazoa; phylum Chordata; class Aves; order Podicipediformes; family Podicipedidae; genus Podiceps; species Podiceps cristatus. The sequence goes on along the minus strand of JMFS01059631.1, from coordinate 4,811 downwards.
TGGGCATTGAAGAAAATTGCTGAATCCTGTTTTGACTTGTTACCAGTTATTAAAGGTCACCTGTATGTCGGCAATATCTCAAAGATTCCAATAATGAGGGATGAAGAGAAGGAAGTTGTCTACGAATTTGGTATAAAAAACAAGGTAAGTAGCATCATTTTTAATTTTGTGTTTTAATTATGTCTTCTGTGCAGATGAAAAGAGAATAAGTTTGTAGTATTTGAATCCTCTATTGTTCAGGCAATCTGGAGTGCCAAAGTGTAGTCTTGAGAGGTTATAAGACATCTAAGCACATATAATTTATGAAAATACGGAACTTCACAAGAAATGGTCAGTGGTGTCGAAGATGCAAAACTGCAGTTGTAAATAGGTTTACTTTCCTTATGTATGCATAAAACACTTTATTTTTTGTAGTGGATAGGATTAACAATTGTAGGAGTTCCTCTAAAAATATGAGGTTTGATTACCTTTTTTTAAAATTTTTTCAATTAAATCAGATAAACTGCATTGTATATACAGTAGTGACATACCCTTTCATTCCATGTTTACCTTTATTATTCTACGTCAGGTTGTTCAAATGCATTTTATTGGAAAAAATGTTTCATTAGTTTGTTTCTCAGAACTTGCTTAGCATCAGTGTTGAAAAAATTCACTTTAATTGCCATCTTTCTCATAGATAATTTGTACTCTGCAGCAGAGCAGTTCACCAACTGATGCATGGCAGCATTTTGCCCAGTTTCAGTTCTTGAACGTAATTAAGTTCTCCCCAGAAGTTGCTACCAAGTTCTCAGGTCATCTTTGTTAGGGGTTGCCAAGTCTGGTAACTTCATAGAAGCAAGGCTGCAGTAGCTTTATGTTTCCAGGCCCAGCCGGTAGCAAGGCTGAGTACGTACTCCGAATTAGCACTTGTGCACACAATAGGCACCTAATCTTGTTCTCTTCTCTGGCAGATGAGGGTGAAAGCCTTGCAGTGGAAAAGACAGAGATATAGATACAGATAGATATAGATATATACACACATACACAGACATTATGGATCGCTCCAGTAACTAACGTTAGACACTCAGTATATCCAGTAGGTGACTCCTGTTCTCCCCACTTGTCTCGTGCACTGAGAGAGTTACAGGCACAGAAGGGCACACACATCCCTCCAATAGCTGGTCCAGACCTACGGTCTTACCTGTATCTGACCCTCAGACCCCTGGTCTTTCAGGTAGCTGGCTTGGACTTTCTGGTTCCTCATGAAGCCAACACTCAGACTCCCTGGTGTGTCTCCAGGCACCCCTTTCAAACCTGCAGCCTCTCCAGCACCTGGCTCCTAAGCCTCTCATTCTACTCCTCACTTTTATCCCTCCCCCTCAACATCCTATAGTAAGTCTTGCACAATCTAATATTCTCCTTCCTTGCATCTCCTATTGAGTCCCATGTTACTGTAGACAGTAACACCCACTCCCCACCCTCTGCAGTGTGTAAGGTGATCTGGGGAGAGATTCTGCAGTTGACTAACCTAGTAAGTCTCACACCTGGACAATGGGCTGTTTGTCCTCCTGTGGCAACTCTGGGAGTAGCCAAGTCAGGGGGCTCCATTTGCTCTGATTAGGTTACTGGGGTTCCTCTACCTGTCATTATTCCTCTCCTCACTTTTTGTTTAAGGAAGATAGTTTTTAATCAATAACTAAACAGTTTGTATTTAAAGAATAGTAGTCCTATTCTGCATTTGTTTAAGGCATGTTTATTCTGGGAAGTTGTTCCTCACTTTTCTTTCGCTGGTTGCCTCTGGTTACCTTTCTGTCTTTTTATATGTATGCAAACAGTATTCTTGCAAATAAGATAGTTATTTTTACTTGTCATACTACTATAATGTTATCAAATATTCTCAAATATATAACAGCCTAACAATATTTTTTGTGACTTACAGGATTTAGCAGAGTCCTTGTTGTGTGTTATTCTCAATAAACTCAAGGATCAGAAGGATGCCACAAATTACAATTTCAATCAGGCCCTATGTCGAGTCTATACAGGAATTTGTCGACAGTTGGGAGATTTGGAAAGAGCTCGCCTTTTCTGTTACAGCCTACTTAAAGAAGGTACAGTATGGCTTAGTGGTCTTGTATCTTAAATAATCTGTGTGTCTTTGCTGCAGTGTTCCAGAGTTATTATATTTGTAAAAACAAACAAAAAGAAATCAAGTCAAAGGGTCATTTTCTTTAGAACTTTTTTCTATAGTGCAGAAGTCTAGGCTGTTCTAGAATTTCCCTTCTGACAGTTCTTCCACATCTGTGTCTGAGTTTGATGATGAACTGGGCTCTTAGTAGTCTACTTATTTTTCCAAAGAAATACTTTATTTAGGATCCTCTGTGTTTTCATTTTTGCCCCACCACCTCCAAAATGATGATGTGATTCCAGGGACTTTTTTACTTTTTGCTTATTAGTATTTTCTTATATCAGTCCTGCGTAAGCACCGATTCATAAAGCAAATGTGATTTTAAAACGCACTTTTAAATTGGCTTAAAATAGTGTCAGAAGTTGGACAATACCTGGATCAAAACCAGTGCGTTTGTACAACATGTCCTCCTTAAAGTTTTATTACTTCACATTATCCAAAGTCTTGCTTGGTTGAGAGGTTTTTTTCATTTTGGTTCCCTTCCTCTCCCCTCCTTCCTTTTGTTCCCAGTAACAAAGGTAATACATACATACTATCACTGTACTAAATTAAGAGTCTGTCTTAATTCTGGGAGGACTTCACTTAGTTTTAAAATACCGAGCCATCCAGGGCTCAAGACAGTATACTGGTATATATGTGTCAAATTAAAATAAAATTTGAGAGCACTGAGGAGAAAAATGCTAGAACTTTTGATTGCTTCCTTGTCTTTTTTTCTTTTTTTGTATCTTATTAAGGATTGTGATTTTATTTTGTCCTTAATTATCTTTTTGTTAAGTTGGGAAGTTTTCCTTTGGTTTTTTTTGCTTAGGTTATTTTTGGAATTCCTGTTTTCTTACTTGTTTTTCTGTCCTTCATGCAGTCCATCATAACTCTCCTTTCACTTTTTTTCATGTTAATAGTTTTAATGCTGCACCATGTCAGTAACTATTACTTGTCAGATAACTTTTCTTAGTCTAAATTAACAATTAAGCCTTTCATTTTGCAGTATCTCGGTACTTTGTCTTTTTGTGGGCTCTTGCAAATATTAAACATTCACCCTTTTTATCTTTCTTTTTCTGAGTAAGATCCAAACTTCAGTAGCAGATTTTTATTGAATGATTTTCTATTCTATACTTTGAATTGCATAAATTCCTGTTGTGGTTGTTCTGTGGATTTATTGTTACCTTTTGAGTGTGAGCAGCTGTAAACACATCTTAAGTGTTGTTTGGGGGTTTTTTAATTTGTTTATTTTTATTTGATTACAACGCATTCATTTTAGGGTTTTCTCTTTCATGTAGCTTCACATATTAATTACCATCAGAATTATAGCAACACAAGTGTGAGCTACGTGCCAGCTACACAATTGCCAAATTGACTATAAACAGCCAGTACTATCTCAGTAGACTTGTATTGTCTGTTCTCTTGATTTCTTGTCCATCCTTTTTTATTCTGTTCTCCTTTCAGGTATTCTGCCTTAAATGTCTATAAATTAAATGTTACCTTTCTTTGGTTATTTTTTCTTTTACCCCTCCTCTGTCTCCCTCTTCTTTTTTTCTTTTTTTTTTTTTTTTTTTTGATGCTTCTTTAACTCTGACTCATCACTGAGTGAGTCTTTTAAGTGTTCCAAATTCATGGGCAGGCAATTCAAGTTGCAGCATGTAGATTATTCTAGTTTAGCAACAGTCCTTGTTCTGACAAAAAAAAAAAAAAAAAAAAAAGTTCATTCTTACTTTAGGAGGTGTCTCAGAGTAGGGAAGATCCATCCAAAACACTGATAGACCTCTGTAAATTGTTTATGCTCAGGGAATCCAGTAAAACTTTGTGCTTTGATGTAGTTTAATATGCTCTCTAGTTCTTAAGATCTTTCTAACAATGTCAGAGTTATGCTGAAGTGAAGAGGGAAGACACATTTAGCTTTTCAGTTTCCATTGTTTTTTGTAAGTTTTTATAGTGATGATAGTGTTTCAGGCGTATGTATTGCAATACTGCATTTAATGCATAGAAGTAATACCTATTTCTTGCTTATTCCAATGTACTTTTTATTGCTTGCAGTTTAGACACTTGTGTTTTATCTTAATATTTTGCCTTGAAGATCTCTGATTTGATGGTCAGAAGGATCTATGGCTTCCCTTTGATGGCCTGGAACTCTTTCCTGTCTTGTATAGTTCTGGATATATAGTTGTCAGATATTTGCTCTGAATTAATTTAATGAGTGAGGTTTCTTCAATTGTATCAGTAGCACACTTTCTTGTGTCTATGGAAATACAAATTTTGACATGCATCATTCATAGATGCTCACTGACAACTTGTATGATGTATAATTTCCCTGTTGGAGTCTGGGAAGATTGCCAAGCAATAGCAGATTTCATACTTGAATTATATGAAATTTCTTTGCAAAGTTTTTTGTTTTCTTTTGGATTTTTTTTTTGTCATGTGGATTTCATATGTGTATGGGTGGAAGATGTCAGCAAGTACTCTGGATTTGTATTGAAGACCTGATTTTCACATTCTTACACATCTCAGGATTCTTTTTTTTTTTTTTCTTTTGGACTACCTCTAGTTTGATCCAGTGATCAGAGTGCTCTTTTGTGACTGGGGTATATTAGGTAGGCTTCTGGAGTGCATCTTCCAGTTTAATTTTATAGAATCACAGAATCATAGAATGTTT
>KL269641.1:11514-22726 GCA_000699545.1 Podiceps cristatus | reverse complement strand
TGGTCAGGCCCTGGGGCTGCCCCGTCAGGCCCCAGCTGTGGGGCTGCCTCTCCTCGGTGTGGCCTTGGGGCTCTGGTCCCGCAGTCGGGCCCTGGGTGGTTGGTCCCACCCTGAGACACGGGGCCGTGGGCGCCATGGTCTGCTGGAACCCCCAAGAGAAGCAGGTGCCGGTTTGAACCCTCTTCTCCCAGCCCGGGTTTGACTTTGTGCCCTGAGAGCTGCTCCTTCCTCAGGCCGTGCCACGGGCTGCCTGCGTGGCTGCTGGTTGCCAGCCCACCTCTTGGTGGGTGCCGGTGGCGCGGGCTGAGAGCGGGGAGGGGGAGGCAGGCAAGGAAGTGCTTCCTAAACAAAACTCCCAACTGCATGCACTGAGGAGCCACGGGCGACGCAGAGCTCACAGGGAGCTGAGGGGCTTGGAGGGATAATGGCATCGCCTATTATGTTGGGCAGCCTTCTTGAAAAACATGTAAACCCTGTGGTAGGTCATAAGTCAGCTTTCAGCAGGCAGGGATAAGAGGAGGCTTCCTCTGCAAACAGGCTAATTCCATAGTTTTTCACAGAAAGTTTAAAGATCTTCTTTTCATCTTCCTGCCTCCACTTTTTTTACTGATGCCTCTTACAATGTGGGCTGGAGCAGCCACTAATCTGACTAGTTGCATTAGCTGTAATGTGGATCTGAGCTTGGGAGTGGGAGATAGGGCTTGCTGTTCCATGCCCAGAATTGCTGTTTCAAAAGCAGACGAAACGCCTTAAGCCCTCTGCTGTGGATGCTGAAAACCTCCCCTGGGACGTGGCAGCCCGAGCAGACCTGCTGTTGCCCCCACTGATGTGTTTTTGTCCCCGGAGTGGAGGAGGAGGTAGACGCAAAGTACCTGTGCCTTGGCTGATGTGCCAGATGGTGAGCCTGTCTGCAGCGGGGTACTGGAGTTACTGGGCGCTTGATGTGCGGAGCTGTGCCTTGTGTGGTTGTGGGGTAAAGGTATTTGTTTCCAGGAGGCTGGAATCAACAGATGGACAGGGCTTTGGGGTCAGGAGTGCTTTTCACGTCTCTTGCCTTCACCCACTTAGCCAGTGTTTTCTATTGCACCCTTCTGTATCTCCTTGTGCATTTGCATTTAAGTAGGTGGTCCTGATGCCATTCCTTAGTAATTGCAACAGAATCTTTAATTCACGTATTCACCTGTAATTGTTTGCGTATCTTCTTCACGTGATCTCCGGAGAGAAAGCAAGTTGTGGGAAGGACGGTGGGGAGAAGAGCAGGCGAGGATGGGCAGTGGTTCCTCTCAGCTGGAGATGCTCTCAGATGGCTCGCTGAAGGTGCGGCTGAGAAGGCTCGGTGAGAGTTAAAAGGGAATCACTCCAGCCACTCACTTATGAAAGATCTCCAGGCCGTGCAGAGGGGCAGCACTCAGTTATTTACTGCTTTTGAGATGCTGGTTAATTTTTGTGAGGATAGAAATATTGACAGTTATTGGGTGGGGTGCCCTGGCCTTGCAGCCAGGTAGAGTGATGGGGGTGAACGGAACACAGCAGTCTGAGCAGAACTGCGGCGGCTGGTGCTTTGTCATGTTTGGTAGACTCATGACTCCTTTTGGAAATAGGGGATGATCTTCAGTTGGTGGGAAGAACTCCTTCACACCCAGCTTGTGGGAAGGAGAAGCTGGTATAGGCAAAGGTCCCTGGCTGAGGTGGTGCTGGACTTCTGCTTTGAGCTAGTGGGGTGCCAGGGCGTCCTTTGCAGGCAGCAGCGGTGAGAGGCATTGGGAGAGTGTGGCTGGAGAGGATGCTTTGCGGTGGGCGGCTGGGGGGGCTTCAGATCAAGATCGCGAAAAGGGTGTACCAGCTGGGTGGGGAGTAACTGAGCTGCCCAGGAGTCGGAGTGTTGGGTCTTGGGGGTGGAGGGTCCTGGAGGGAAAAGGTGGCAATTGGAGGAAGTGTTGAAGTGTGGTGGGTATGAGCAGAAGAGCTCTTTGGGGAAGGGTGGGAGCTGATTTGGGGAGTGTTAAAGAGCTGCTGGAGACGGTTGCCTGATGAGGTGAGCTGCATTTGGGGAGGTGTGCAAGGGTGAGAGCCCTGCACGGAGGGAGCTGTCTGAGAGTCTGATGCTGAGGGAGAAACGCGTTCGAAGATGCGAGTCCGAGAGAGGAGCTGTCCGCGGGAAGGGACCTCCGCGGGAAGGGACCTCCGCGGGAAGGGACCTCCGCGGGAAGGGCCATGCTGAGCGGGCAGAGGCTGGGGACAGGCGGCTGTGATAGGGCCGGTGTCTCATCTTAAGATGTGTTAGTGAAGGGACTTGACAGCCAGCCTTTTGATCCCTTGAAACTCGCTGTAAGCAGTTACTGTTGGAGAGGAGGATGGCAGAACATCTGGCAGGTTTTGTCTTGAGAATTGCAGAGGAGACAGAGAAGAGTTTGAGGTGGAATAATGTGAATACCTCTGTACTGGTGTGTGTGCAAGCCAGTCTGTGTATGGCCCTTTTTGAAGCGTGACTGTGTTACGAAGCAAATACTGCTTGTTGGTGTGCTGTCTTGAGAGAAAGCTGAGGATCCTTGAACATTCACCCAGGGTTACGTTTGGAGGTGGCGTTCCTTGTGATAGCAAATGAGCTCCTGCAAAGGTTCTGCTGAACGCTGATGCTAAGCAAGGATCTTGTGTACTGGATTTGGTGGGGCAAGAGATGCACCGAGCCTTGCGTTGTGTGACAGGTTTCCTCAGGGCTTGTCAGAAGGAGTTGGTTTGGTTTCAAGAGCACAGTGAAAGCTGGAGTGTCTGTCTTGACCATATACTCTAACTGTCCCGGTAGCTGTTGGATGACAAAAAGCAATAATCAATACAGTTATTTCGTTTGTAAGATAGCTAAAGAATTCAAGCAGAGGAGAGTCTGTCCTTGATGTGCTTGTTACTGATAATGAGAAATGAAATGAGATGTGAGCGCCCCAAGCAAAGGGAGAACCACTAGTCACCAGCACTGAAATCACAAGGTCACGGGGAGAAATGGTTCATAGAGAAGGCAAAATGAGGATTGAATCTCCAGCCTGGAAATGAGGGGGAAACAAGGAACACTATGAACGTGCTGGTTTGGGAGTCTCATTTCTTTGCACTTTGTGATTAGGAGTTGTTGTTCTGGAGCAACTGTTACCATGTGCATCTGGCAGTAGGTTTTCCTCTCTAGTGTGGTTCCTTATTGACATTCCCTACTGCAATATCTAAGCTAACCCTCTGTGAAATAAATGGCAAACTGAATTTATGTTGGCTGTGGTTATGGTTTTGTTGAATTATTATTGTAGCAGTTGTCGATTGTGCTGGAGGTTGTTTAGATAGAGGAGATTATTTTACTTGTGAATAAAGTTGTTACTGCACAGTGAAGGGAGGTTTTTGTTGGTGGAAGGTTTTGCAGTTTCTGTTTGATGATCAGCCAAGTAGTTTCTTCTGGACTTTCTTTATCCAGCCAGAAACATTTAAGAGAGATGGCTCACGCACAGTTGACTCTGGGCTGTGGGATCCCTGCTGCCCCACAGGAAGGCAGCTGGTCTGGCAGTTAGATGCAGGTGATTAGAGATGAAGCCATTAATAATCCATAAGGTTAAGCCAAAGCTTTATACTTTCCCCTCCAGCTATCTGTGCCTGTAGTGATCTAGAGTGAAGGAGTTAAACTGCTGCTTCCTCACCAGGCCGCTGCTCCTGCGGTAGTGTCAGTGTTGGAAGAAGAGAGACGAAGAGGGGAGTCTCGTGGTCAGTGAGTTGAGACCTTGGCCCTGTGCAGCTTCACAATCACCCGTAAACTGACCGCACTCCACCTTCAAAGCCATCGATGTTTTCCTCCTGCTGTTCTGGTGGGGAGGCTGCTCTAGAACCTTCCAGACTTCAGGCTTCATCTCTTCTAACTTCTGAGATGAGTGTTCGTGGCTGGTTTAATCATTTTCCGGTGTGCCTTTAGACACAACAGGCTACTGTGATCTGGCAGTGAGACGCCAAAGGCACGGTGACCAGGTCCGTATTTGGAAAAAGGAGACTGATTTTTCCTTTCCTAACAAATGAAATGACTTAGTCACAAGTACTACCTGCTAGCCTTATTTTAATGATGCGCCAAGCAGGGATCTCGGGGCTCACTGGCTCTGATGAGGGCTGGGTGTGAGAGCAGGATCCTACCTGATGCTGCAGAGCATCTCCTGGTGCTTGTCTCCGTTCTTGTCAGCTCGAGCCACCCTGTCCCGTGGGTGCTGGCTCCAGAGCATTCTCTGCAGCACCAAAGCTGGGAGGTGTCAAAGCCTGCTGCCCCCTGAGCCCACTCAGTTCTTCTGCTTCACTCTTCGTTCTTTTGTAGCCCTTGGACACCATTTGTTCTTGTTTTCCCTCTGAGGAACAGTTTACCTCTCCTGGTGACTGAAATGCATTAAAAAACTGTCTTTGACCCCAACGTCGTGAGTTTGCTCAGAATTGTACTGTAAGAGTGGATAGATGCTGTTCTGGTTCCCTGCAGCCTCAAGTTCCCCAGAGGTAAGCAGGCACGAGAGTGGGTCCTGCCAGGCCTTTGGAGAACAGGAGTTGTTACCGAGCATTGTGTGCCGGAGGGGAACGATGGCAGGCAGCAGTGCAGAGCTGTCCCTGACTGCCATGGTATGGTCCCTGCGTCTCCTCTGCCCTGGCTTTACCAGAGCTGCTCTGCAACGAGCATGGCAGTCTTGAACACGAGCTCTGGAGTGACTCATAGAATACCTGTTTGGGAACCAAGCACAAAACATTCTAATGGGCGTCTGAGGTGGTTGGTGGTTGCAGGAGCCTGGGAGCTATGCTTCTGTGCTGTTTGCCCAGTGGTCAGTGTTTGGAAGTTAAAAGATTTTTCAGGAATAGTGAGAGTTTCTTGAGACATGGATGAATTATTTCCTCTTGTTGTTGCTGGAAACTTGGAAAAATGAGTCATGGAAGAGGAAGAAGAGAAGAATTGCTTATGAAAGACAAAAAAAAAATGAACTGAATAAAATATCAGGGATATGAAAAAAGTTGTTTGGAAGAAGTGGGGGTTTTGCTGATGATATGTACGACCGCATGGCCAAGCCTGTGGTGACCAGGTGACAGGGTATGATGCTGTCCCCTTTCAGCTCAGCGGGACATACAAGTAACACCTTTCCACCGCAGGCTTGTGTAATTTCTCTCCTAGATCTGAGCAAGGTCCTGGCCCCATGTGAGAATTATTCTCTGGCTAGCTGATGCCAGGGGTCCTGGAAAGGGTATGGTAGCGCACTGACCCGCAGAAGAACTGGCCCTTGAGAGAGCCTACTTGTCCTTGTCTGGCTCCTACCCCGGTGCAGGGAGATCCGTGGTCTCTACTTTTAGACCGTTCTCCTGAGGCAGCTGGGCATAAGCAATTGTTGTTTCTCCTCCCCACCCCCCCACCTTGTTTCATACTTGCTTGGAAGCCACTTAAACATTTCCAACAAATTTGTCCCATGCATGGACTTTCAAGGCCAAGTCACTCGAGACATGGCAACTGAGGGTGGGGGAAGCAGCTGCTTGACAACTCATTGTGCCCAGTGGTCCTGGCCACCGAGCCTATGCAAGCTCCTCAGCAGTCCTGATGTAACCTGCCACGTTCTGGTCAAACAGGACTTGGGGGAAGCACCATCCCATGGGAATGTTGCAGCTGTGTGGGAAGCAGGTGGGGGGCGGCTGGGGAGAGCCGCCGTGGGTGCACGGGGAGCCGCCAACACGGGGGTGGCGATGGGGTTTGTAGGACATGGGCTTTCTACTGTGGCTCAGCAGTAGGCTGCGGAGTCATGGGCTTCGTTGTATCCTGCCCAGTATATCTCTGTTCTTGTTCTCTGTATAAATATCTGTCCTCTTTATGATCCCTGCCGTGCTCCTTGTGCCAGTTGTGTCATGAGACAGCTAATTAAGCCTGACGTAGAAAGTATCTACTCTTACTGGTTTGTGAGTATGTTACTCTTCAGTTTAATTGTTCCCTTGTTCAGGTGCTCCCTGGAAGTTTTGCGTTTTTGAAATCCCACTCACTGTTATATGCCTGTTTTGTATCTGCTTAAATACATATTTGCCATTAATGTACCACATTCTTTAAATCTTTCCCTGCAATTAATTTTTTTTATACCTCTGATCAACCCTTCTGCTCTCCTCTAACCCAGTTTGTTTCTGTTACAAATAAATAGGTCATTGTGATTGCAGTCTTGGGTGGTGTCCAGGTGTATCTTACATCACTTTGGATAAGTGATTTAATATAAAGAGAACGTAGAGTTTATATACCCTGTTTTATGTTTTTAAAGCAAATAAACTTTACAAAGCTTAGGAATATTAAATACATGTTTAGCTTAAGCTGTGAACCATACCTCCCTTTCCTCTCCTTTTGCATGTTTGTTCATTTGTTAAATGTTGATAACGGCCCATGTAAGTCGCACATAAAGGTGACTGTACTTGGTGTTTCTTCAGGGGTGTTACAGCATGGATTGCAGTTTATACAGTTGTTCCAAATCTATGCTATGGCTATACCCTGCCGTTTATTGAGGAGGGGGCTGATGAGCTGGGTTACCTTGGGAAGTCACAGCGTTATGCTCCCCAGTGCGCACCGTCACAGAGCAACGTAGCGCCAGTAGCTCCAGGGACTGTGTTGGGTTTCTCTGGGATTGTGCAGGAGGATAGTTCTTGGTAGCTAGCGTAGACCTGGGCCCTGATGCCTGAAATGTCACTCACTGGTCATTTGGTGGTTGGAACAGACTTGGACCACAGGGAGGAATGTGCTTTTTGGAGGGAAGTGCTATTTATTTAGTAGCCAGTTTCTTCTGTTCAGAGCTGGCTGCAGGTTTGTGGTGATTTTGAATTATACCCACCGCAGCAGCATAACCTAGAAAGAGACCAGAAGCCTGGGCAGGAGTGTAAGGGTTTCAGATCTGAGGACCCTGCCTTCCTGATGAATGCAGGTGATCAGAAGTCTGCTAGATATGTGTGTCCACCTGGAGAGCCCCTAGCACCAGGGATATGTCCAGATGTTGGGGCTCTGAGTGTTTGCAAGGAATGGCCATCAGATCCCATCAGTCAGTGAGGTCTGTTAGGACACTGGGGAGAAGAGGAAAGTAGCTTGTTAGTCTTACAGGCTTTCTGGAATGCTGTTTATGGTCTAATATCAATCTAGGATTAAGAAGGTCGAGTGGGATCTGATGAGGACAGTGCAATGGGTTGAAGTGTCAAAATCTACTTCTGTGTAAAGAAGAGATGGAGATTCCCTGAGGACATGAGGAACAAGTAATCCCTCTATGATTATTAAAGCTGCCACCAGTTTGCATTATAAACTATATTTAGTAATCCTAAACCATGGCTAGAAAAATTGGTCTGGCCTAAAATTTTCTCACTCTGTTTAAAGTTTAATTTTTGCCACAGATCAGGCTGTGCATGTTGAGGCTTCTTCAGCATCACCTGGAGGGATAAGCGTGCTTCTTTGCTGAGGAGAGTGCATCTGTGCTTCGTGTTCGTGCCCTGGGCTCAGAGCAATGAACCGACTTAGGACAGACAATCCCAGCCCCTTCCCTGAACGAAGCAGGTAACGTGCGTGCACAAATACAGATAAACGGCATCCTGGCATCAGGCATTAATCTCCAGAGCTGTCGTATTTGAATACAGCATTGGCCACCAGCACCTGTATCGCTGCAGAGGGCTCTTCGGGGAGTTGTTTGGATCAGGCTCCGCTGGCTGTGTGTTGCGCGTAGCAGACAGTCTTTTGGCACGTACTTAAGCTGAGTGTTTTTTATGATCACTAGAGATAGAAGTTAACAAAACCCCCTTGATCCCGTGTTTCCCTATCTAGCTTTATTTCCATGAATGAGGTTATTACAGGGTGTTGCCATGTCTACTTCAGGGCAGGGAAGGATTCAGAATCAGTGGTGAAGCTTTTCCTTCATACCGAGGTCAGGAAATTCTCCTTCTGTTCCTTCTTGTCTTGTCTACTGGGAAGGTCATTTTGAAAGAGATGGGAAGAAGCCAAGATGCGGCTGGTTGCTCTAGCCTGGTATGAGAATTATACAACCTTTTGGGACTGCTGTCTGTCATAAATCCTGCTTTCTGCTGTGCTAAATTTCTTTACTTGAGGTTAGGACAGGATTTTTCCACTGACATCTTACATGTTGCAGGTCAACAGCATGGTTTCTGGATTGTTGGAGCTACTAAACTTAGTGTTCTGTTAAGGCCAAATAATGCCTCTGGAAATCAAGGTGTCATTGACAAGAAATTCTTTGCCTAAGAATTTGGAGGGGGGAAAAAAAAAACACAACACAAAATGAAGGGAGGATTTAGAGATGATGTCAGGCAGAACAGAATCAGAATCTCGGTTTCTCTGCTGCACATAGGAAGGACAAAACTAGCCTGAACTGTTGTGGTCCACTCACCTCCAACTGTGCTTCCCATTCAGGTACACTGGTGGATTTTGCTCACGTACAATAAAACAAATCTCTGAAACTTTTTTGAGCTTTCTTTCTGTACTTTCTTTTTTCTTCAGCATAAATTCCTCTGCCAGGGAATATTAGTCTTCAATACTTATGGGAACTTTCTTAAGATGTCAGCTTTTTTCAGTACCAGCTTTCTACGAAGACTCTCATTATACATGTAACACCATACCGGTGAGATAATAAGATGCTGGAAGAACATCCGTATAAGATACAGAATTTGTATTAATGGATATCGCTCATGTATGCAGTCTGTCCTGTCGTGCCCGTTTCCCACCTAGGACTCGACTTTGCCACCTTAGAGCATTCACATTGGAGTTTTAAAATGTTTGCGATGTTCTGGATTTTTCATTTTTTCACTACCTGCATATTTTTAATGGAATATCTTCTCTCATTTTATTAAGAGAAGGGTAATTAGCATTTCCTATGTCAACAACTCTGTGTTTGCATATTCAGCAATGAGTGATGTTGTCCCAGTGTCTCTCTGAAATACACCAAAATGATATTCTTTAGTGTGCAGATCAAATACCATTTGAAAGTCATATAGGTACCCAGTGTGAGGTGGGATTATTGCACATTGCCATAAAGATAACATTTCTACTTGACATCTGTGATGATACGTTGAGAATTCTTATCAGCTTGTCACCATAGGAGTGGAAGCCTTGTTGACAAGTCAAAAGAACAAGATACCATCAAAACTCTTACTTCTGTAGCAGAAATCCTCTGTCTCTTGCTTTCTTCTCTTCGGGTACCCAGTATCTACGGCTGCATCCCGAGCCCAGCTGCACAGCGGGGGAACAGAGGTTCCCAGCAGACTTTATTGGGGTGGTTGTACTTGGCTTGTGTGCATCGCTTCAGTAGCTGGACCCAAGTACGGAGAAAACACACGTGCTTGAGATTGACTAGCACAGAAATTGTCCTTTATTTTCAGTCTTATTTCCAACAGGTTTTTCACAATGCCTCTCTCTTTTGCATCTTGCTTCTGGATGGACTTTTTCCTTTGAAGAAATGTTGTTTTTTTCTGAAGATACCCTCTTTTATTCCCCCCCCCCTTTTTTTTTTTAACCAAATTTATGGTCCAATTTGTTCTTTATCCTCTGGATGCTCTTCTAGCACCGCAGTACTTACAGATGCAAGTTCTTGGGAAAAATGTTAAATCAATCATCTTAATTTAACATTGAGAGTGTTTTACAGAAGGTGTGTTTTGGGGTGGGGGTGGATTTATGCTCCTGAACTCCTTCTGAAGTCTTTCTCCATTTCCTATGCTTTGTCTACATCAAGAGTTCTACAGCAGAGAGAAATATGTCTCTAAATTGCATACTGATAAACAGTATGTTTGAAAGCATAAAGACTTTAAAAAGCATCCTCGTGAGTGGCTGGTTAACCAAGTACTTGCCAAAATAATAGCCAAGGTTATTCCCTCCACAAGTTTCCTCTAGCGAGGTAGTGGTCTCCTTAATGCGATGACATTTTCTGCTTTTTGGCCCAGGAAGAGCAGGACAAATACAAATGTCTCATCTCATCTGCCACATGCTCCTCTATGTCCTGCTTCTGTCAGATGTGCTTTCAGGACAATCAGGTACTGACAGCTAGCATTGCCTCTCTGTCTTAAATCAAATTACAGTGAGGCTTGCTTTAGCCGCCAAATGTCTTCAGTCAAATTCCTGGCAGATGTTGTTTGCTACTACCAAGCCATTGTCTTGTGAGCACAACCCATCCCATTCCTGGACCATGCCCGATCAATTAAACAGTTCTTCCTTTTAGTTCAGTCCCGTCTTCAGCCCGTACCAGTTGTGAACCTGATGTCGACCCCACCTGCCTTAACGTAGCTGCGAGCCCCTGGTAATCCCTGAACTGCTGCTACTCCATAGCTGAATAGGCCTGCTCTTTTCTGCTGTACCTTGCTTGTGGCTAAAAAACAACCAAAAAACCCACCAACCAAACAGAACCCCACCACACACACAAAAAAAACCCCGAACAAACCCACAAACAAAAACGACCAACATGAATAGCTCAAGGTTTCTGTTAGGTTGTAACAGAATTTTCTTGTTTATATTCTCAGAATTTTATTTTTGTATATATGTGTTCGTGTTACTGTCTAATTTTACATAATACCACAGCCCCTTTCTGACAGCCCATACTAAGTTCTTGTTGGTGCTGAGGTCTGGCTTCCCCTCCAGTGCTGTACCTGCCCGGTTCCCTCGCTGCTTGTCAGTGCAGACCCACAGAGTTTTGGTCTTCACTGTTGCCTGCCGTGAATGCTTGTGTGCCTGTGTTTAATGTGTGGCTTCCTCTGGTGTTTGTGATTTCTGTCATACTCGAACAGCTCTTAACCAGATGCCATACCGAATCGTGTGCTTTCCCGTTCCGCGTACCCTCGCAGCGAGAGCTGACTGTCCCGGGTGGATGGGTAGTCTTCAGGATCTCTCTTTGGGCAGCAGTTTTCTACTACGAAGTGACTATTTTTTCCTCTTAAGCTATTTTCCCAGCTCTGGAAGTTTTTCTCTTGGAGTTTCTTGTCTGTTGCACTTGAGCTGTTTCTGTAAATGGCAGAAAGTCTGATTTTTTTTTTTTTTTTTTTCCTCCCCTCATAAGCTTTCTGTAGGGTTTCTCTGGTTGATCTGGCAGGCTTAGAAAGGAGGGGCTTAGGTGGAAGATGCAGTTTCCCAAAGTCTAGAGTCTTTAAAAGCTCCTCCTGAGGCAGTCATGGCTCCGTCGGGGCAAAGGCACCTCTGGGCCAGCCTGTCCTTAGGGGCACGGGGCAACCCATT
>JMFS01059625.1:0-21293 GCA_000699545.1 Podiceps cristatus | reverse complement strand
TTTTTTTGGTAATAACTATAAATTTCTTACTCCGATGTGATAAAAGTAGGCTTGCTGCTACTACTAACTTATGTTAATAAGTTAAACAAGTCCAGGACATGTGATGAAACTTTGACCTACCATATTCCATCTTGTTGAATACTTGGCATGCTCTGCGGTACAGCTTGTGTGCCCCGTGCCACTTTGCCACTCTTCTAGGCCATGCCCAAGGGCAGCTGGGGTGGCTGTGTGCCAGCTGTGGTCCACGTTCACTGGTTTGGCCCAACCATCCCTGTCAGGAGGGGTCACCATTTGGCTATAGCGCTTGGCCTCAGGGTCAGAGCACACTCCTTGGCCTGTTTTATTTCCTCCTGTAGATGGTAACCATCTAGTTACACTCTTGTTTCTTCCTCTTGCTAGTTCAAACAATATTTTAAATCAGTATGTGATATGATTTTCATATACTGCTCATTTTACTTACTGCTATTTTTATTTTCATAGTAACGCATGAACATTTGTCTGGTTTATATGTACGATTAGATGCACCTACAAAATTAAAAACTATTGTCCAAGATGATTCAAGAATACAGCATATACTCACATACCTTGAATGCAGGTGCGACCATCTGCTCAGCCTCTTGTGAAGATTTTTATTATATTTAATAAAACATAGGTGATATTGATGTACATAAGGATTTTTTTTTTATCAAGTTCATTACAGTCGAAATGGGTTTCTTACAAAAGTATAGCTCATTTGTGGAGAACATGACATAACTTCTTTTTCCCTTCATGCACTGTAAATAGTCGTTCCAAAATTTAAACTTAAGATTTTTGTATTTATTTATTTTAAAGTTATTAGGACAGTGTTTTAGGCTGCCTTGGCACTGAACTAATCTTTCTGTGATGCATGCCTACTTCTTTTGCTGTAGGTGAAAAATGACTATATGTTAGAAATAGCAGATCAAGTGGACCAGGAAATTGCTTTGAAACTAGGTTGCCTTGAAATCCGGTAAGCTGATAATTTAATTTATTATTCAACATGTTTCTGACAGAATATGTACATTAATTTTGAAACTGCTTATAGTTCATCGATTTCCGACTAGGATAGCTGAATAAAACATTGTAAGACTTCTTTGCTACAAAGTAGTTTGAAGAAAAACTGAATAGACTGTACTGTAACCAATTTTTAGTGAGTTTTAAATTAACATTAATTTTAAAATTTTAATTAATTGCATCTTGATACTGCCTTTTGGGTGAATTCTTTGAATAATTCAAAGGCCTGTAGACTACTGTGAAGTATAGTTTAAAAATATGCATCTGTGGTGTTATTCAGCAAATAATGTTGTCACTGTGCATATATAAATCCTACAGCTAAAGAATGTAATTAAAGATCAACGCTACTACCTTTCCTCTCTGCGTTTACTCATTTTTTAATGGGCTATTTTCAAATGATTAAATCTTAAGGATTCTTTGGGGTGTTTTTGGTGTTCTTGTGAACTATATAGACAGTTGGAAAATAAAGATAAATTTATCATATTAAGAGCTCCTTGAGAGAGTTCCCAGCACAGCTTTTGAAATGCATCGTTTGGTTTTGGGTTTTGCTGATTTCTGGGGAATTTCCAGGCTGAAATATTTGCTTTAGTTATGCTTCGGTCTCGTGCAGGGGGATTAGGGAAGAAGTAAAATTGATAAGAAATTAATGGCAAATGTATACCCTTTAGCAGAGAATAAAAGTGTCCTTTGAACAGTACTTTCCACAATAAAACAAAATTTAGGCTTATGAAATTGCGTAGATATCATAGAAGAG
Organism: Podiceps cristatus; assembly: GCA_000699545.1. Taxonomy (NCBI): domain Eukaryota; kingdom Metazoa; phylum Chordata; class Aves; order Podicipediformes; family Podicipedidae; genus Podiceps; species Podiceps cristatus. Next base: position 19,507 of record JMFS01059625.1, on the reverse strand, counting down.
CCTGACGCCTTGCTATAAGTTTTGCTGGTAGCCCCAGAGAAAACAAAAATTATTTGTGTAATTGCAGACTCCTTACACATTTATAAAATTGTTGGTGCCTTATTTCAAAATGTGTAATGAACATAATAATCCATTATTATTTTGTCAGTCAAGTCCTGCTTTCTGTGGTTCTCATGCTGTGCCTCTTCAGAGCATTTCCATGAGATAGTTCTAGTAGATGACCACTAAGGCTGCCTGACCGTAAGCATTACTAGTCCACTTTCTCCATAAAGACAATCATCCCAGCCCTCTCCCAACAACAGCTACATTTTTTTTATTTTTTTTTTTTTTTAATGTGAAAGAGGGAGATACTGTGGACGGTAGAAAGGAGCTGGTAGTTAAGCTGGTTTAAAGTGGTTCTGAAATGGCAGAACTGCAATAGTCCTGTGTACTGATCCATGCATGAAAGTATTTTGTAAAATAAAAATTCATCTATTGAGGTAGGACAATAACGTACTAATATTTATATTTAAATTAATTCTGCTAATGTTTTCTAATGGTAAGTTTCTGAAAAAATTGACTACATTGATGTTGTAGTTTTAGGCTGCATCATCCAATGATTATCTCTTTCCAATATTTTTCCTGACTTCAGGAGATCCTATGGAGAGATGAGAGGCAATGCATTAGAAAAGAAGTCCAACTATGAAGTGTTAGAGTAAGTATCATTTTCTAGCTTGAGGTTTGAACTCTTTCCGAATGACGAACATTAAATTCAGTTCAATAACAGAACCTTTCTGTTGTTATTTTTTATTCCATGAAGTTTGTTGAGATCTTTGAGTGCTTTAATATAAGAAAAGAATCATGAAATTAATCAAAGTGTAGAAGTAGGAAGAGCACCTTTCAGTCTGGTCCAGGGAGCTGTTTAAACTTGATCGTGAGGGTCATTATGATTTTTTGCAATTTTGCTGATGTTTATGGGTTCCTCAAGTCTAGTTCTACAGTGATTTTATTTCTAAACAGTTTTCTGTGCATAGTTGCATTCTTCAGTTGTGACTCATCTGTGGTAAAGTTTGAGTTACTTGAAAATGTTTGTGGTGTTATTTTTTATTCTGTTTGATCAGAATTCCTGAATGTCACCTTGTAGTCAGCAAATTTATTATTTGTGAATCACAAATTTTAAGAAGAGGAAGAAGAATCCTTATACTTAAAACATTTTGGTTACTTTATCATGTTGTACAGTAGATGACTTTAGTCCAAATAATTTGAAGTCCTGTAGAAGCTTCAGGGACTGAAAACTGGCTTTATTTGTATTAATTTAGTGGAACACTGTTTCATATATACATACATACACCAACTATCTGCTCTTCACTACTGATGATTTGTGAAAAGCTGCTGTACAGTTAACATAAAATTGGGATAAAAGGTTGGTGTAGCAGTGAAGTCTCTATTTTTTTTGTTTTATTTTTAATAAAACGTGGGCTAACTTTTAGAGGTGTGAAATTAGAGAATTTTAAGGTGGAAGAGTTTTCCCTTCAATTAATAAGTTCACAAAGATTTTTAAGGAAACTTTATGATTTTAATAGGTAAAGATAAGTGTAATGAATTGCCTGCTTATTTATATTGTGCCTGCTGTTTATATAGTGCTCCTCTATCTGTGCAGAATTTTGAAGCTTTGGATTTGTTCGAATTAGGGTTTTTTGGAAGAACTTCAATTTTCTGTCAGTAGCCACTAGTAGAAATATCCTGGTTGAGGAAACACATAGCAAAAAGAGAGGACTAATAAAGATGAACATGATAAACAGATAAACAAGGCTAAAAGGTGATAGAAAAAAGATTTGGAAGTACTGTGACCTGGAGAAATTCTGATCCCATGTCATCCTCTTCAGGAAAAGGGAGCTTGGGAGTTACAGTGGCTGCATTTACATATGTTCCAGCAAGAACTTGAGAAAGGTATTTTTAAGTCAGCAACTCACAAGCTACAAACATTAGTAATTAGGTTAATGACTTTGGAAACAATGAGACAAAGGAAACAAGGGTCATAACAGATGACACAAAGTATTAATTAGTCATTGTAATGGGTGAGAGTTCCTGGAGAGGACTCGGTCTGGGGCTGCTTCCAGTTTAACAGTGACTTCTTTCTTTCAGTGCATGTGTTTTCCAAGCAGTAACTGTTTTTGTAGGAAATAACTTAATTGCTGCTGTGAAAGACAAAGTGAAGCAGAACCCTGATATGCAAAATCTTAACTGATTAATGCCATGCAAAATTGGAAATGTAGAATTGTACACTTCAAGATTTTTTTTTTTTAGAAGCAAAATGTGTTTTGTATGGGATTCAGCTGGAAGAGATGAGAGATAAAAGCACCTTAAAGTGGCTATAGATAATTATAAGCTAGGAGGAGTCTACAAAAAGTGCCGGTGATCCCCAAAATGTACTTATTTGATCTTACCACCTTAATAGCCTGTAAAAGTTTAACTACACAAGTAATATTTATCTCTCAAGTGAGGCTTTTTGTTTATTTTGGGGGTTGTTTTGCTAGTTTTAGTACATCATGAGGCACTTAACCAGCTGAGTGCAATTTTTAAATGGCACTTTTTTGCATTTGGTGTGATTGCTTCTTGCTTGTCTTTGTCAGATGTCTATTTGATGTATAGTCAGCTTTGATCAGTTTTTCATACAAGACCAAATCTGGATGGGAAATGGTAGATAGAATCAAACTGTTAAGTAGCCTTTAATAGTTAGGCCTTCATGTAATGAAAGAAGAATTTTTTCATAATAAATGTGAAGCTTGTTAGCATAGAACAGGGATAATTACAAGTACAAAAATGGGAGCTATATGAAGGAACAGCTGCAGCCACAGTTTGGTCAAAAGCATGTTGAAGTCTATTATGTTAATTTAACATTACTTTTTTGTTGTAACTTCAATTCAGATGAAAAATAGAAATAAAGTTATATGTTGCGTAAAGCTGCTTATCATTATATGACAAGCGGTATTCTCTATCTGTAGTTGGTATTTTATTAATCCTATTGAAGTTCATACATTAAAAAAAAAAAAAATACATTTAAGCTCACAAGTAGGATGGAGTAGATGAGGTTAAATACAAAGCTGTAGTAGCACTGTATGAACCAGAATCTCTCTACTAATTATCTCTTACTGGCAATCAGAAAACAGATGTCTGAGTTCTTAATCTGAAGGACTGAGTTGGTGTGTATCCCAGATTGGCCATTTTACCCCCACGTAGTGCAGCTGAGAAGGGAAGGAGGAGTTTGTAGGGTTGCGTGTTTAAAACTGTATATCACAACTTCCAATACTTACTCTCTTATTTACAGGTACCTGTGGTTTGTTGTTGACCATGACATTAAATCTGTATGCTTCTTACGTTAAATCCTCCAGTAAATGAATTTGCTCTCAGTTAAACACAGGATATGCTTTATTAACAAATTTTATTAAGAGTTGTGTTTCGTTGTACCCTGCATAAGACTTTCTTCTGAATTTGTTACATACGGATCTGTACAAAAGGCTACTCTACAACTCCTTTTAATAACAAATTGAATCAGACTGTCGCAGCCATGTGCTGCAGAACTGTTAAGATGAGTAATGCTGGAGTGATGTAGGGTGCTTTATTTCTGAAAACACCATTTCTCTCTCAAATGCTTAATGCTAAGCTAATATATTCCTTGTCAAAATGTCTTTGCATGTTATTTAGACAGTAATAGTGTGTTAGATTTATTTAACTGTGTGGGTTGATAAACCACATATAATTTGCATTTGAGAAGAAATGCATCAAAGGAATTAACATTTATGAAAGTTTTATAATCTTTCAGCTTACTGTCATTGCCCACATGCCAGTGTTCGCTGTTGTGCATGAACATTCCGCTCCTCTTAGTTGAGGATGTTTTTAGTATGTTTTGCGAAATTGTATACTACTTGTCTTTAGAGAGCTCTAAAAAGACCCTGTTTTATTATTTTGAGTAAGCTTTTAAATTGACTTTAATGTTGGCTTTCTTCTTGCACCATTAGGTAGCAGTAAATATATACTGTGTATCTCAGGCTTGCTAAGAGATTATCTTTTCTTTGCCAAATGTAAGAATTCCAGATGTGTTTTTGTTTACGTTCAAAGCATGCAGTCCTGGAAAGCTTTCATTCTCATTTCAGCAGCAGATAAGGATGTTTGTTTAAAAGAGATTGTAACCACTTAAATTTAAAGGAAAAAAAGTAACACCTTTGAGAAGCAAATAAATAAGTCCGTTTCCTATTTACATTTTTCTTTTAGTTTTTTCCTTTTTCTCATGCAAATTTTCTGCTAATACTATGCAAATAGTTCACGTTATGCAACATTTTATATACCTGGTTGTATAACAATCTCCTTCTGCACTAACATATCTCTGGCAACTTCTTGGGCATCTTTCTTGAAGGTAACGTTTAGTTGCAGTGATACATACACATCAGATGTAAGCTAGATGCGGCACATCTGAGCCACAAAAGTATTTAATCCTTACGGCTCTGGGGTGTGAAAGTGAGCTTGATGTAATTCAGTTTGCAAAATCCGAGCTCACAGACAGAATTAGGATCCTGATGTACAGATGCAAAAAGTGAGATTACTTGCAATAAAAAGCTGGGAATTTTAACATTAGATGCTCAGTATGAGGAAAAAGTGAGAGTAGAAATTCTTTAATTGTAGTGCTGCAAAGGGTAGAACAGCCCACACTTACTGAGGTGATACTGAGGCTGAAGTCCTTTAAGTTGTTTCTCTTACTCCATTCTAATAGATGTTTATTAGAATTTGCCATTTTCATGTTCCCTTCTCACCTGACTATCTGCTGTAAGAATATTTTTTCAATATTCTTTAAATTATTAAAACATGTACAAAGAACAGTTTTTATTCTCAAAACTGCTCTGTGCCAAAGCCAACATTTCAAATAATACACTTTCCACGCCAGGTACCTGTTGTAAATGTGATATCCTTTTGAGTTTAAAGTAGGAGATACTGCTGTCCCAGATTTGCTGTGGAGTGGCTGTGTTCAGCATTTTAATGGTACTGTGTCTGTTGCTCTGAGATTGTCAAGGACCTTACTATGAAAATCATTTACTGTATTGCACATGCTGCTTCAAAACCAAAGCCAAAACACCACCCTGAAAAAGAGTGATATAATATTGCCCAATGCTTTTGTATTAATGCTATGTATGGTTTTGTTTCAGGAAAGATGTTGGTTTAAGACGTTTTTTTCCGAAGAGTTTACTAGATTCAGTGAAGGTAATTATAGTTCCAGTCAATTGTATACTACTTTAAAAAGTGTCAGAAAAACTGAAAATTGCATTATCATTTTCACCATGTAGTTGTAAGGGAATTTCTGTGTAGTCATGCTGGCAGAACTAAGATAGTAGTGAGTTACATGGCCTTGCTGAGTTACTGTGAGAGAGGTACATCTCTGCCTCTCAGACCTTGAGGACAAATGTTCAAAACAGTCCTCAGATCCTTTAGTATCAAATAACTTCCCCACCTTAAGGGGAAAAAAAAAAAAAAAAAGGGAGAGAGAGAAATGAGACTTCTGGAGAAAGAGGAAGGGAACATGTAAGACAAGCATATTTTTAGTGGCAACTCAATAAACTGTATTCTGCCTTCCTTGCTCAAGACTGTATCCAACTCATTCAAGGAAGATTTCCATTTATTTCCACTTACATTAATCCTAGTTAAGACTATAAACATAAGTCAAATCTCACTTCTATTGAAGCTCATATGTTCCCAGAGTACAAAATGCAAATTTTTCTCAATCTGTTTTGAAAAGGGGGGTTAAGAATGGTCACCGAGTATATTTACAGTTACAGCTGTCTTGATATGAATGTCTTGGTAAAGTGTCTCTTACTATTCATACATGAAAGTATAAATCAGAAATTGGTATTATAGAGCTGGTTTTGATAAGCAGTGATGGTTTCATAGAAATAATAGAATTCAACTTCATATTTAGAAAGTTTCTACATTGTGATTTGAATGGATAAACAGAAAAGGGTCTGTCATGAAAGGGTTTTGTTTCAAAAGCCTTTTGAAAATCAGAAGCTAATGAAGTCAAGTGGATTTAAGTAATCCCTCTGCATTTTAATTTAAGCAATTATCTGAAACTGTATTCTCTGCTGAAGAGAGACATTGTGGTGAAAGGCTCCAGACAAAAAAAATGAGTAACTATCTCAAAAATGATACTACGGAGCCAGAACACTGACCAACAAAGAAAATTGCTTTTTCAAAATCATGAAATAGAGAGAATAAATCCCTCTGCATTTTAATTTAAGCAATTATCTGAAACTGTATTCTCTGCTGAAGAGAGACATTGTGGTGAAAGGCTCCAGACGAAAAAAAATTAATAACTATTTCAAAAATGATACTACGGAGCCAGAAAACTGACCAACAAAGAAAACTGCTTTTTCAAAATCATGAAATGGAGAGAATAGCAGTTGGAAGTAGCAGGAATTGCCAGAAGGTGAAGCAGAGTAGAACCTTGCAAAGACATGAAAAGAATGTTGGACATATGAAGAGGAAAAACAAGGGAAGGAAGAACAAGTCTGCTTTTTAATGAAAACTAAATCCCTACTAAAAATAATCCAGGGTTGCTTCAAATGATTGAATGACTCTTTCACTTTGTGAAGACCAGTGATTTTGAACTGGCAGGCAAAGGAGGGCTCCTGGTGGAATTATTTCTCCCTATTAGTGAGGTAAAGAAAGCTTAAAGCGTAGTGCAGTGGTAATCAAAATTGTTGGTGTTACACATTTAGGAGATGCCAGCTCTACAGAGGATATCACTGTATGTATGGGAAGACCAGAAGGCTGGAAAAATGAAAGTCAAAATATTTAGCAATGCAAAGTATGAGGTGATGTACAAGGGTTTAAAGCCAGAAAGTTCAGCTTTATTTGGGAAGCTCATTAAATAAATTTTAAAAAGTCAGGAGTTTAAAGATACCTATATATTGGCTGATCACAGAGTGTCTATAAGACATAACATTGTAAAAGAAAGCAAGTGCTGTCCCAGGAGATGTCTAGGGAGGTTTCTCCAGGAGGAATCATTAGTCATCAGAGAATGCAATGTATCTCATGTACGCTGCAAATAGTTCTGTTTTTCCGTGATCAAGAAAGAGTATGTCAGCCTAATTCAATTACATAGGAAAAGTTACTGAGTCAACAGGCCTTCCATTTCCATTACTTCACTAGGGAAGAATAAGAAAGCTGCCGCCTTCGTGAGGCCCCACCTGGAGTCCTGTGTCCAGATCTGGGGCCGCAATACAAGAAAGATGCAGAACTGTTGGAGAGGGTTCAGAGGAGGCCACGAAGATGATCCGAGGGCTGGAGCACCTCCCCTACGAAGAGAGGCTGAGGGAGCTGGGCTTGTTCAGCCTAGAGAAGAGAAGGCTGCGGGGGGACCTCATTGCAGCCTTCCAGTCCCTGAAGGGAGCGTACAAACAGGAGGGGAACCAACTTTTTAAAAGGGTAGACAATAACAGGACAAGGGGGAATGGATTGAAGCTGAAGGAAGGAAGATCTAAATTAGATATTAGGGGGAAGTTTTTTACAGAGAGGGTGGTGAGGGGCTGGAACAGGCTGCCCAGAGAGGGGGTGGATGCCCCATGCCTGGAGGTGTTCAAGGCCAGGTTGGATGGGGCCCTGGGCAACCTCGTGTAGATCCAGGCCTGGAGGTTGGTGTCCCTGCCTGTGGCAGGGGGGTTGGAACTCTATGATCCTTGGGGTCCCTTCCAACCCAGACCATTCTATGATTCTATGATTTAGCTTAGTAAATTAGAAAATGATGCCTCTAAGATGACTTGACTGCTAAGCCATGCTCTCTGTGTGTAGGTATATCAAGTTGGCAAACAACATGGGGGGAAAAAATCTATTTATGCTAAACCAACAATTGAGGGGCAGGGGGGATGCAGGGAAATGGATGTAAGCCGTTTCCAACTGCAACTTAGGAGTCTTCCCCGTCAGCCTAGAGCATGTCTTGAGTACAAGAGGAGAAAAAAATAATTGTTCATGGGAAATATTTTAAGAGCAAGTTTTCAGTGCATTTCCCTTGAAGTAGTTATTTGCAGGTATTTCTCATAAATAGCTCTCTCCTGTTACAGAAGAGGTGTGTTTTTCTAACTGACTTTCTATGTTTACACCTTTATTAAGGATCTCAAAGTGAAGAGTAAATCTACTTTGTGGACTTAAAAGAGCCAAATAACATATGCCATTATGCATGGAAGTCAAAATAATGCTGAAACAGGCCAGGAGAGCAAACCATGGGCAGAATAAAGTATCTTTTAACAACTGAGTAGCTGAAATACTTGGGACAACTTGAGCTACCGGATTTTTTGCCTTTTATAGCGTCTTGCTCCAGGTATTTGCCAGATGTTCAGTTAAGGCTATGGTCTTCAGTTCCCTTAATGTCGGTTTTCACTGTAAAAAGGTAGAAGGGTCAGTATAGTATCTCTGAGTCCTAACAAAGTCTGAGGCAGCTCTGGGTGCAGTAGGGAGGGTCTCCTGACTGCCAGGTGCTTGCTTTATCCTACCGAAGTATCTGCAGCCTGTTACAATAATGATCCACCTGATAGCTGGTAAAAGGTTCTGCTGAAGTGACACAGTAATTTGAAATTGCCATAAAATGGCAGATTTCTTTGTTAACTTTATAACATAAAGTTGATGTGCCGAGCTGAGGGGTTTTTTCAAGTCATGTATGTATCATTGCAAAACTGATAATCGTTTTGTACGTGAATATGCAACACCCTTGGATTTCTGCTGTTAGAGTAACTCTTTTCTGAACACTCCTTTCAAAAAATTCTGGCTATTTAGAATCACAGAATGGCAGGGGTTGGAAGGGACCTCTAGAGACCATCTAGTCCAACCCCCCTGCTAGAGCAGGGTCACCCAGAGCAGGTCGCACAGGACCACGTCCAGGCAGATTTTAATATCTCTGGAGAAGGAGACCCCACACCTCTCTGGGCAGCCTGTGCCAGTGCTCTGGCACCCTCACAACAAAGTAGTTTTTTTCTCATGTTTATATGGAACTTCCTGTGTTCCAGCTTGTGCCCATTGCCCCTTGTCCTGTCGCTGGGCACCGCTGAAGTGAGTTTGGTCCCATCCTCTTGACACCCACCCTTGAGATATTTTTAAGCAAGGATGAGATCCCCTCTCAGTCTTCTCTTCTCCAGGCTAAACAGGCCCAGGTCTCTCAGCCTGGCCTCATGAGAGAGATGCTCCAGTCCCCTTATCATCTTAGTAGCCCTGAATTCTGAATGTTCTTTAAGGCTTAATAAAAATGAATGCCTAATCTGACTGGAAGTACTAACGACAAAAGGAAGTTTGTATTTGCGTAGTGCCTGGAGCTGTTACAGCAACATGAAAGAAGTGTTAATGCTGCTACAGTAGGACATTTAGATATGTTTTGGTAATTCCCATCTTAACCTTGACGTATTGCAAAACTAAACATGATTTTGCCTTCTATTGTTATTAGTTGGAAGTTATGTAAGAAATAAGTATTGCTAAGGTTTCTTAAACCTACTCAGTCACTTCAGAAATGGGTCAAGCTTTGGCAAATGGCAAAAGAAGAAATGGGTTTGTGGTTTTGACATTTTGGCACTACATGATGTAAGCAGTGATGAAAAACAGCGCAGAGCCCACTGGCTCTACACTGCTTGCAGAACATACCTGTTCTCTTGTGATTTGGATAGCTGAGGGCAGGGTACTGCACTTCTGTCTAGATGAATTCTAGCATCTAGAAACAGATGTTTTTATTCAGGATTCTTGATTGCTTGTTCAGTTTTGGGGCATGTTAGAGATTACTTTTCTGAGTCTGTTTTTATTATGATATGGATGGCAGCCTTCCCAGGGATTATACACTGCATACAGGAAAAGACTTCATTTTTTGTAAGTCTTAGTGTGGGGGGGGGTTGTTGGGTTTTTTTGGTTGGTTAGTTGGAGGTTTTTTTAATGCAGTTGTTTGAAAGCCTGCTTGTATCCTCAACATGCTTTCTTTTTCAGGGTATGTAATTAGGTGCTCTGTCCCACTGTCTCAGATGCTGGGAGGATGATTTCATGCTGCTCTTTCTAAGTGGTTATTTCTACCCTGAAAACAGTTAATAAAATCATGTGCAATATATTTAAAATAATTTAAATGCTTTACTTTTACATTAATTTTTAATTTATTATTTAAATTTTACTTTTTATATGGAAGTCATTTTGCATATTATTAGACTTCAAGAATCCTCTCTATTATGGATAGTCTAAGATACTGGGTGCAGACATTAAAATACAGCTACAGCTGGGTTGTTACTACCAGATAAGAGAATGGTAATTTAAGTACCTAGTATGAAGGTGTAGGTTACTGCATTTTTCTATTGGTACACAGTTAAAAAGTTGAGGTAAATGAGGAATCTAGAAAAAATAGTTCTTGTAAAGGTTAACATGGCTTTTAATATAATTTATTCAAAACATTATTAGTTAGATATTCCCTCTATAATGTGTAGCAGAAATAATTTTATTCCGAAGCAGAAGTTAGAAGGCAGAACTGTCACTTACATTTTGAAGCTTCTTTTATTTTCTTGAGAATTGTCTGTATGTCATTGATAAAGAAACCTAGTGATTCTAAGTGACTGAACCTCTTAAAATGCACCATCACTGATAAGATTTGAAATAATTGATCTTTAAACTTTTTAATACACAGGCCAAAACACTACGAAAATTAATCCAACAAACATTTCGACAATTTGCCAACCTCAATAGAGAAGAAAGTATTTTGAAATTCTTTGAGATCCTCTCTCCAGTGTACAGATTTGACAAGGAATGCTTCAAGTGTGCTCTCGGTGTAAGTAGAGGAATGTGACGGTCACCAGAATTGATGCTGTAGTTATGAGTCTTAATTGGTTTTGCTTACTTCTGCAACCAATTGCTTGGTTAGTCCTTGTTTTGATGTAGAGACGAGTCCTTGGATTTCATTAACAACAATATATATTTATTGATTTTATTTAGAACTTTCTCAGTTGACTGTTAAAAAAAGCACCATTCATTAGTAGGGTAAGAATTGTATTTTATTAAGTATTTTTATTGGTGCTTCATTTGTGAAAGTCAAGCAATTTTTAACCTGGTTTCCTGAGGAAATGAGACTTCTCAGCTGCTTCTGTTCATAAATTTTCCTCTCATGCCTTTTAAGATCTACCAGTTTCAAACAAGTTTTGAGAAAGGGCCTTAAGTCTGCAAGCTTTGTGAAAGTAGACGCTCGAGTACAGATTAGAACATGAACTTTAATGTCCATAAGAAGAGAAGAGGAAATATAGGAAATATATAGTTCTCATGTAGACCTAAGATAAAACACATGGAAATGCTGTTTGAGTAGCACAGATCCTCAGGAAACGAGTCATGAAGAGTTTTGCTACTTATAGAATAGATGACTTGATATATTTTAAAATATTTGAAAAGTTTAAAAGCTTCTAGAGATGAATTACTAAAAACTGTAATTATAACATTGAAGGATAGTGTCCCATAACAAGGTCTTGTCTTACTATTGAAATTTTGTCCTGTCTTTCTCCTTCGATTCTGAAGTCAAGCTGGATTATTTCAGTGGAACTGGCAATTGGCCCAGAAGAAGGAATCAGTTACCTTACAGACAAGGGTGCAAATGTAAGTCTCCTCCTCTTTTCTTAGTTACTGTCATAGCAACCATTACCTGTTGTGAACTGAACTTTACACAAAGGGGAATGACAAGTCTAATCTTTGAGTTAAACACGGAAGAGCTGGGAAATTCAGCATATACAGCTGTTACTCAGATATTAACTCACAATTTGGGATCAGAGAAAATGCTGTCAGGTTAACTAGAGAGACAGAGTCAGCCTTAGCACTGAATTTGTTGGGTTTTGTACCCAGCGAAGTGCTCACTTGCAGACTTTGAAGCATTAGTGGTGACTTTTTAACAATGAAACATAAAAATTGTTCTAAATTATTCTTCTTTTTCTTAGGAACGTGTAAATGAAGAGCATGTTTAATCAGTTAGTGTTGAGCATTTGTGCAATCATTGTTGACTTATTTGCTTTACTTTGTAGCCTTAACAGCCTTTTTATTACCTGGTATTGACTGTGTTACAGTATTTCCTTTACACTTCCATGGTGCAAGGAAGTACGTTCAGACAGGTTCTCATAGCATAACGCTTGGGACCTTTACAGTCATGCCTTAAGTTGAGCCTGTGTCCAACTTCTACTGAAATTAATTCAAAGATAGTGAAGAGGTTTGGAGATCAGGACTACGTTGCCAGCTATAAGAACCTACCTTGTACAGCAGTCAGATGTACGTTAAGTATGCTGTGAGTGCATGTTCCCCGTGGTTAACCGGTTGAGTCTGTCTGACCTCCCAAAACCTTGTTTTCCCCAAGTACTTTCGCATGTGCCTGGAGTTACTCAACAGTGACCTCTGAAGGCAAACTTGGTGCTTGGTTTCATTTTGCAAATAGTGTGGATATTTGTATACCTTGCTAGCCAAAGCCTAATGAAACTGTACCAAGAAACAGAGGAATAGACTTCTACAAGTGTAATTTGGAGGTCAAATTCTATGCGTGCTTTTTGCAGCATCAGGAGTAAAGGCAAAGTATTTTGCTGAAATTCTGAAATTTTCACTGCTTTTTCCATTGCCTTTCTGCAGCCAACTCATCTAGCAGACTTTAATCAAGTGCAGACTATTCAGTATTCAAACAGTGAAGACAAGGACAGAAAAGGGATGTTGCAGCTCAAGATAGCAGGTGCACCGGAGGTATGATATTGCCAGTTGTGATAAACTTACTAGCTTTAGTTTTCCTGGGAAAGGAGATTAGTATACTCTTAATGAAGATATTCTGTATATCATGTCTTTGTTCTGGTCTGTAACTTCATTCTGGATTTTTCTACTGTCAGCATAATTATGTAATAATATGTATACTAAAGTATACTAAATGTATACTTCACTTTTGTACGTGCATGTTTAAGCTGCAGACTGCCTGTCTGTGTGTGTGTACAGAGGCTTCAGTTATTGTTAAACTCTCTTGCTCTCTGTAGTTACAGCCAGTGCATTTTACATTCAAGGCATTCTGGAGTTGTCTGATTTTTCTTGTCCTTTCAGGGGAAAGAGAAGTTGAGTGTGATCAGTCGTCATTGTATTAGTCAGATATTTTTGGTTTACAAGTCGATTTAGAGCTCATTGTATGTTTTGGATTTTGCGTCTGGTGCTTGTAGACTTTGTAAAAGAAGCTTAATTAAAAATAATAACCCTTAAGTGCAACTTCATAGTAACCTGCATATGTATATGATGCATATGTATATGATGCATATGTATATGATGCTCAGTTTCCTCTTTAGAGGAATTTCACTTTTGTGAAAAGGGGAAATATGAAAAAGGGAAGATTTGTTTCCTTATATTACACGGAGGCAGAGCTGAAAGCAAAATCAAATCTTTTCCTTGGTCCAGTGCACTGGGAAACAGTCGCTGGGGTAGAGAACGATTGGGGGCAAGTTGGCAGATCTTTGCAGAGGATGATGAAGGTTGGCGTATTAAAATTAATAGCTTGTCTGTGTGTTTCTCATCTCTTTTTCCACTGCATTTTTTTTTATTATTATTATTAATATCTTTTTTGAAATTGGGAAGGTTACTTTTTAGGGCAAGGAATAAATTGCTGCAAAAGGGTGGAAAAAGGTATCACCTGTAAGAGCTTTAAGGAATAAGCAGCTTCTTCAAAATTGTCATAATTACAGCCATAAAAGTCATAGCAGTTGAAGAGTGGTTGACTGAAAGTTTAGCTAGCAAGCCCCTTAATAAGGCCAGATTAATACTACATTTGGGTGGAGGGTTTTTTCAAATGTGCTTTCAGAACCTCATGTGTTAAATTTGCTACATGAAAGGTAAAGCGAGAATCTGGGTGTTCTTTGCTCACCCACATTTTTCTGTTTACTGTTTGCAAGTGTATGTGAAGTTCTGATGCAATGACACAGCTGTTCTACTCAGTGCTTTCAACTACAATAATTCCTCTTTGTTGTTGCCTTGTTTTTTTCCTTCTTTAGCCTCTGACAGTGACAGCACCATCCTTAACCATTGCAGAGAATATGGCTGACTTGATAGACGGATATTGCCGACTGGTGAATGGAGCTACACAATCTTTTATTATCAGGCCACAGAAAGGTAAGGAGATAATTCATTCTGGTCGTTGCTATACTCATATCCACTGGTAGATTGTTTTGCATTTGAATAGAAGACACAAGGTATAAGCAAAACCCTCACTTAGAGGCTCCTGTTGTTCAGGAAGGAACCATGAGGTATTTTTGTTATGAGATACTGATAGTAAATGTCACACTATCAAAAAATTACATAATGGATGATAAGTTAGACTGGTTTTCAGTTGTCTCTGCTTTCTACTATTGTAAACTCAGCTAACAGAAGTAAATAAATTGTAATTTTAAGTAATTTAAAGGCACTTCTAACAAGGACATGTTATCTTGGAATGTGATTCCGTACTAGCCAAGTGGGAATTCAGAGAGGTAGGTTAGGCTGCATCGGGGTAAGGTTCTGACTTGTGGTAACTTTTGAAAATTTCCGCCTTCCTCCCAGATACTAAAAATGTCTCTGTTTTTCTTTTTTTAACTTTGAGAGAAGTCTCATGAGGCTTTCTCACAAAATAGAACTAAAGCAAACAAGCTGGAAGCCATGAGACCAAGGTGCACATACACCTAGCTTTAAAGAGAGAATTTTAATTAAATGTCATTTGATTTTTTTTTTTCCTAATTTCAGCCACCTTTCATGAAAATAATCCAAGCAAAGCTGCTTAGGCGTGGAAATTTCTGTCCTCCTGTAATAATCTTTACTTGTAGAAAGTCATCCAACTTTTTTGGTTTCTAAAACAAAGAATAAACTAATTCCTTCGTCCCTATTTGCAATACAAGAAGTACACAAACCATTGCAAAAGCTCTCCAGCCTGAAGCTGAGTCCCTTTTGAGCCAGATTTTTGCTTTTTTGTGCCACTGATTTTCCCTGGTCTGTAGTTGTTCGAATGGGGTAACATTATTGATGTAGTTCAGGTCTTTCCCAGGTCCCTATATAGCATCCTGCCTGTGCATGTCAGGAAAAAAAACAACACTGAAACCTGGTTATTCGGTAATGAAGAAATGTGATTGTAGAGAGTTAGATGTTTTGACAGCACTTAGTAACTGCTCAAAGTATTCTTAAATTTACATGTTTGTTTGTTATTTCTGACCCTTAGTGTGTGTGACTAACCCTTGGCTCCAACACAAGCAGCTTTGTTAGAATTTGTGTTGGTCATAGAACCTTATCTCCATACAGAGGAAAATCTTCCCTCTCCACACAAGCTCAGCTCTTGCAGCCAATTTAGTGTACAACTCAGTGATGATGAAGCATTGATTTGAAAATCTGACACCAAAAGGATAAGCTAGCATCAGTGATAATATGCTGTTTATTCTTCTAAAAGTAAAATAGGCATCACAAATGAAGATTCTAATTTCATTAGTGTAGTCTATACCTGTGAGCAATTGTCTTTTGTGCTGCCTGTTTTCTGAAAAAAGCATAGATTGGGGTGTGTTAAAACCCTTCTTACTCAGTCCCCAAACTTCCCTTTTAATACCCAGTGGATTGGCTGATTTTCAGCCTGAACTGTGTAAGAGCCAAAGTTGACTTTTTCATATCTTAACACATTACGTCTCCCCACCTCTCAGTCATACTAAGTTAATGCATAGCTCTGACTCTCTCCTTTGCTTTTTTAGAGGTGCATATGTAGAGCATCTCCAGTTCTCCCCACTTTTGCATTGGTTGGGTCATTCAGTCTACATGGCCATTGCTATTATTAGCTTATTCCTCTGCTGCTAGAAGGGTTTTCCTTTCCTTTTCTTATCTATACATAAATGCTCTTCATGCCACAAAATACCACTGCTCGATGATTTCCAGTTATTCACAGCAGCAACTTCAGGCAGCTGAGGCCATCATAGAATCATAGAATGGTCTGGGTTGGAAGGGACCCCAAGGATCACAAAGTTCCAACCCCCCTGCCACAGGCAGGGCCACCAACCTCCAGGCCTGGATCTACACAAGGTTGCCCAGGGCCCCATCCAACCTGGCCTTGAACACCTCCAGGCATGGGGCATCCACCACCTCTGGCCAGCCTGGTCCAGCACCTCACCACTCTCTCTGTAAAAAACTTCCCCCTAATATCTAATTTAAACCTTCCCTCCTTCAGCTTTAATCCATTCCCCCTCGTCCTGTCATTTTCTACCCTTTTAAAAAGCTGGTTCCCCTCCTGTTTGTACGCTCCCTTCAGGGACTGGAAGGCTGCAATGAGGGCCCCCCGCAGCCTTCTCTTCTCTCGGCTGAACAAGCCCAGCTCCCTCAGCCTCTCTTCATAGGGGAGGTGCTCCAGCCCTCTCATCATCTTCTGGGCCTCCTCTGAACCCTCTCCAACAGTTCTGCATCTTTCTTGTATTGCGGCCCCAGACCTGGACACAGGACTCCAGGTGGGGCCTCACGAGGGCAGAGTAGAGAGGGCCGATCCCCTCCCTGTCCCTGCTGGCCCCCCCTCTGCTGATGGAGCCCAGGATACCGTTGGCCTTCCGAGCTGCATCCTCAGGCCTTGGCTCTTCACCCAGTGTGTAACCTCCCAGTGCGGATCATTGTGGCGCTGACTGTGCTGCAGCCACGTGTGTTTCCATTTCTCAGCCAAACCCTGCTCTCCTGCCCTCTGTGCTGCTCTTACCCAAGCAAGGGAGCAGCTCCCAGTCCAAAATCTCTGCAGGTTCTACCGTGTCCTCTTCAAGTCTTACTTGTTCCAGCATGGACACAAGCAACTGCCATCTACGATAAGCAGGGCACCTGGGTCCTGACTTACTGCTGCTGTGAGAAGCAATACAAATTGACCCACCGTG
Organism: Podiceps cristatus; assembly: GCA_000699545.1. NCBI lineage: Eukaryota > Metazoa > Chordata > Aves > Podicipediformes > Podicipedidae > Podiceps > Podiceps cristatus. The sequence continues at coordinate 2,630 of JMFS01059625.1, read as the reverse complement.
GTTGCACTTTTTCTTTCTAATTCTTGTCTTTCTCTGATGTGACTTGCTTATCATTCAACTGTACATCTTCTAGGCTCACTAAGCTCTGTTAAGGGCAAGATTTCTGATTTTTCTGTGTTGTACAGTTCTAGGCACAACTAGGCCTTGCACTGTGGTTTGCAGGTAGGCATGAATGCAAAATAAATCAATACATTTAATGGAGTGTGTGTATTTGTGTGATATTCTTATCGGTGTATTTCAACTAGAGCAGTGATTGAGTTAAAGGAATATTATGAAGCACTTTGGGAACACTCCTCTTTATGCAAACATTAAGAGAATCTCTGCAGTTAAAATAAATTCTGGGGTTCTTTTGTCTGATGTTTCTTTTTTGAAGTTCATAGCAATACTCAACATATTAATTAAACATTTCATAGGAGAGCTGTCCCCACCATGATCTGCATTCCCAGATCCTTCCCACAGTGAGCTTTGATTATATAAGGCACATCAGAAACAAATCACGTAGCAACTCTTGATCCAACAGATGTGTTTGCTCCCCTCTTTGAGATTTCCCAACCTCTCTTTGTTGTAAACTTACATGTTTATTGCAAGTCTCCTCATAAGTTATCCTTCTTGATTGCTAAAAGAACCTGTAGTTTTGTGATATTTTCTGTCTCACTATCCTTTAATGATCCAGTTTCTCTTTAACTTGGTGAGAGCACTTGGTAACGTTTAAGACCTGGACAGTATTTGGCATATTTCCGTTATTTTTTTCCAATATTTTTTATAAATATATTGGTATATAGGTCCTTTAGACCAATGTGAAAACTTTAAACTGTACTGAAAGGCCGCAGTAAGGTCTCCCCAAAGCCTTCTCCTCTCCAGGCTGAACAGCCCCAACTCTCTCAGCCTGTCCTCACAGCAGAGCTGCTCCAGCCCTCTGATCATGTTTGTGGCCTCCTCTGGCCCCGCTCCAGCAGCTCCGTGTCTCTCCTGTGCTGAGGCCCCAGAGCAGGAGGCAGCACTGCAGGTGGGGTCTCACCACAGCAGAGCAGAGGGGCAGCATCCCCTCCCTTAACCTGCTGCCCACGCTGCTGGGGATGCAGCCCAGGATATGGTTGGCCTTCTGGGCTACAAGCACACATTGGCGGCTCATGTCCAGCTTTTTATCCACCAGTATCCCCAGGTCCTGCTCATCAGGGCTGCTCTCCATCCCTTCATCCCTCAGCCTGTACTGATACCAGAGGTTGCTTCAACCCAGGTGCAGGACCTTGCATTTGTCCTTGTTGAACCTCATCAGGTTCACACAGGCCCACCTCTCCAGCCTGTTCAGGTCCCCCTGGATGACATCCCGTCCCTCAGGAGCATCCACTGCACCACTCAGCTTGGTTTTGACTGCAAACCTGCTGAGGGTTCATTCGATCCCAGTGTCTGTGTCATTGATGAAGATGTTAAAGAGTACTGGTCCCAGTATGGGCCCCTGAGGGACACCACTTGTCACCAGTCTCCATCTGGACATTGAGCCATTGACCCTCTGGACGCAACCATCCAGCCAATTCGTTACCCACCGAACAGTCCACCCATCATATCCATCTCTCTCCAATTTAGAGAGAAGGATGTTGTGGGGGACTGTGTCAAAGGCCTTTCAGAAGTCCAGACAGATGACATCAGTAGCTCTTCCCTTGTCCACTGATGCAGTCACTCCATCACAGAAGGCCACTAGGTTGGTCAGGCAGGACTTGCTCTTGGTGAAGCCATGCTGGCTGTCTCCAGTCACCTCTCTGTCCTCCATGTGCCTTAGCACAGCTTCTCGGAGGATCTGCTCCATCATCTTCCCAGCATCTTCCTGCACTTCTTAAAAATGGGGGCAGTGTTTCCCTTTTTCCAGACACCATTGAAATCAAAATACTTGAGAGTTCTTTTCATGTGTCCTGGAGCCAGGTGTTAGCAGAGCAGTGGAAAGTTCTGTGTATACGTCTCCAGGCTTTGGTAGCGGCGAGGCTGCAGGGGTGGTCACTGTGGGAACAGCCCGGAGGCTGCCCCGTGCCGGTCGCAGCTGCCTCCACGCCACTGCACCTCTCGCTTCTGTGACACACATGCTTGATAATTATCATTAAAATACACATTGATCACACGTGTTTTAAGACCTTCACTTACATCAACAAAAATTTCCAACATCAAAATCTGAAGTGTCATGATCACGAAAGAAAGAAAAAAAGTATATACACAATAAAGCTCTCCTTGTTCCATCACCACTTTACGACAAATCCCCAACATCAGCATCCAAGCTCCCCGCAATTATTGCAGTCCCTGGTATTCTGCTGTCTGACTTTTGGCCACTACCTCCATCAGTGACTGTTGCTGCCTTGGCTGAAGCCCCATTTTAGGCACCAAAGAGGTGGGTTAGCCCTGGCCAGCAGCCAACCTCAGCTCCCTCCTCAACAGGACACAGATAAAAGGGGATGAGGAAATGCATGGCTTGGAGATGAAGATAACTTTCTAAAGACTATCAAGGGCAAAACAGACTCGAATTGGGGAAAATGAATATAATTTACTGCCAAATAAAATAGAGTTAGATGGTAAGAAACTAAGTCAAAACTTAAAACACCTTCTCCCCCCTTTCCCAGCCCCACCTTCACACACAACCCCACCTC
>KL269640.1:8923-21104 GCA_000699545.1 Podiceps cristatus | reverse complement strand
TAAAAAATCAGAATAAAATAATTCTAACATTAAAATATTTCAAAATTATAAAAATTTAAATTCTTACAGTGATTCTAAATTTATGATTTTTTTAAAACTATTATAGTTATATTGACATTGAATTCATAATGAATTCTTTTTTCCATGGAGAACTTTGTAAGTTTTAGTTTTCATTTCAAATTCAAATAGAAGCAAATGTCAGACCCTCTAGCAATTGATTTTCCTGTCTTTGTCCAATTCTATTTGAAAGCACCAAGAGATATTTTTAGGCTGCACTGTGAGTATGTAGTATTTTCTTTGGCAGTCTGCGAACCATAACCAAGGAGATATTCTCTTTGTAGATAACAATTTAGATGCCTACTTTTTCAGTCGACAGTGTATTTCAAACATATGTCTGCCACAGAGATGCCAGTTCAATATATATCATTCCTTTGGGATTTATTGCTATTATTTACAAAGTACCTTTAGAAGAAGCACATGAGAAGCAGATTGAATGAAAGTGAAATGAACCGTCGCTGGAAAACTGGATATATTAACTGAAACATAGAGAACTAACTGTAAAATACAAGAATGTTTTACAAACTAAAGGCCTTTGCAGGAACATTGTGCATGTTAATTAAATCTTTTGAAAACTTCTCATGTAGCTGGCTGTAAAGATTTTTATTTTTTGCATGAGCATTAAGCAGGTAATGAAATTTTTGTACAGGTGTAGAGGTGCAGTTGTACCCAGAAGATGCAAACTGACATCCCACCTGTCCTCAGGAATGCTTCTTACCCTGATTAGAAAAATACAAACCCTGTCCTTTGGCATAAGTGGAAATTTTATTTTGTTTCCTTAAAATCTAGACCGCTGGAGATGCAGTTACGGATTTGGAGTGCATAATGACTGTCTTAATCCAATAGTTTTATGATCTGACTGATTTCTTGCATTACTGAACTTGTTTGTTAAAAAACAGAAATGAAATGGGGGAAAAAATGAGAATTTAAGAACAAAAAATACCTGTATTTCATTTTAAACTGTAAATTTTGTAAAGCAAAGCCTTCTGCTATTGGGAAATTTAATTTCTAGAAATTTGAGGTTTGTTAGCATTTATATAATTATTCCAATAATTTAATTTAAAATGTAACAATAATGCAAAAACTTCAGTGGAAACAAATATGAAAGTGACTTTTTAAAAACTAAAATAGTCTTTCATTTGAAACACTTAACCATGTTTTGCTTTTTACACATATTTGGGAATATAGTGTATCTATTGCCCATTTTCAGATCTCATGAGCTAAAGCTAAAATACAGTACAGGTGTTGCATTTGAAAAATAATTTTGACTTAAAGTGGCCTGCTCTGTTGTTCTTTTTTTAACTGTAATCAAAATTCTAGGACCCATAATTTGCCTTAGGGTGTGAGTATTTGGGGGAAACATATTCCTAGACCCCTCCATGAGAAGACTGCATGCTCAGCTGTAGCAGAAACACTGAGCTCCGCTGGTTCTAAGACTTCAGCCACTAAGGATCATTTGAAGGTAAGGATGGGGAGCTGCAGCAGCTCCCTACGCTTTTTTTCCCTTTCTGCCAATAAAGTTAGTGTGCTGTAAGTTCATCCTTTCTTTCCTGTACTTATAAAGATGCACATTTATCATTTATCTACCTAGTCCTGAAAAGAATCATTTAAATCTGGTGTCCTGTGCTACTCTTTGAACGAAGCCTTCCATGCCACACCTGCCTCTCTGATGCCATAAATCCTGCTGCAAACTGCGCCGATTCTGAGTGCACCAGTCTAGAAACAATATCCTGTTTTCTAGAGTCCCTTAGAAAGTCTGTGAAAGAGTGATGACTCCTTTACAGGGTAGTGACACTCTTTTTCCCCTGGAGTACTTATTTCCACCTCAGAAGGCATTTTTCATGCTCTAAAGTATGCCTTGCCATAATTTCCTGGAAGCCAGCCACATCTAACAGGTTAAAACCTTTAAAGATTGTCCAGTCTGCAGGTTTTTTTTAAAGAGCCGGAATAGCTCAAGTATGATGTGGGTCCAAATGCAGAGTTTAAAACACTAGAGATATCTAAAAATAGTGCTTAACAACAGTGGAGAAATGTTCCAGTGCCTTCTTAATCTTCAGATTCACCACAGGGTAGAAGCTGCCTATATAGATACCAGACACTGGTGATATGTGTGCATGCAACAATTGAATAGATATTACAGTAGGTATTTGTTGGAATAAAATACAGATTGTGGAATACTTTCAACAAGCCTCTAAAAGTATAGTTATCAGACTGCAGCAAATCCTGATCCACAGGGGAAAAGATCAGTGTGAACCTGCTCACAAATCACAGAGTGCAGAATCATGGAAATATCCTTGTTGCTTCTTTTTGTATGTTTGTAGAAGCTTTTCATACCAGATGTAGCTTATTATTTACAGCAACACAGATACTTCATTGCCATAATAGGAACAGGCCTTGTGGAGATGGCATCCTATACTATGTCATCTTCTATGCCTACACTTTATTTATTTCTACTCAGTACTATGCAAAAAGCATCACTCGCTGCTGACCATTGCTATTAGTGCTCCCCTTTTTCCTCCCGGACTTATTGTCCCACAGGTCTTCCCCATTCCTTTCAGTTTATCTCCAGTAACAGGATTTGCCACTGTTTCTATATTGCAGCATTCTTGAAAGGTTTTTAGTCTCCCATACTTTCCAAACCACAAAAATATGGTCATACAAAGCTCCCTGTCTCCAGTGTGGGTTAAAGAGGTTCCACTGCTCCAGTCAGAGAGCAAGAGAGCGAAGCAAGCTCCTACCTTTGGTACAGCAGTTCTGTAGGCCCCCTTGTCGAAATGCTCAGTCACCTCAGTATTAGATTTATCTAAACATCAATCTAATTAGAAAAGCATACACTCCTTAGACCTCTCAAAACATAATTTTCATTAGCTGTTGCTTATAACTTGATTTGATGGAAAGCAATGAGCCAGATTTTCACTAAACCATATGTTAGATTGTAACGATGAGGTATCATGACATATGGCCATTTGGTGAATATATTTCCAATATTTAGTGCTGTGTAATGAGAAAGAATCCGTTGACACAAAAAAATCTTCTTTCAAGGAGGTCCTGGGAAAGACTCCAGACACAGACAGATTCACAGATGGAGTGTCACAGTGTATCATATATTTATTTCAGTAAGACAGTTTAAACTTTAAGAAATAAAACACAACAACCATTTGAAGTAACATTTGCTAAATTCCAGCAATCCCATAGCTCTCTATCTGGAAACAGGTTAATCATGTCCATGCGTTTCATCCAACCATTACCTATCTCTATTACAGGAGAGAAGCAGTAGACAGAAACAATAAACACTGCTAATTGCAGGTTTAGCTTGTGCTATATATCTTCCTTACTTCATGCCAGGTTCCAAGTGCCATTCATCCATGCCTCTAATGCACAAACACAAACTGAAAATGAATAACATGCATCTCACACAAAGAAGAAACTCATGTTTTTATTCTCGTTCAAATATCACAAACACAGTAGCACTAAAAAACATAGATCATTGTGTTCTAACAGATAAGAAGCATCTCAGCATTTAGCCCTTAAATCTTCATCTCCAGCTTTAAACATTTCAAATGAAAAAAATTCTCTGTGTGTCTCATATGTTTGTCAGATAAATCTAAATATCTATAAGGAGTATTGTTAATTCCTTCAGAAGCTGTGCAGTAATGCGTAATTCATCTCTGTTTGCAAAACAAAATAAAATGAATCAGCCTGCTATTTCAGAGAAGACTCCCCCATATATATATTCATATGGTCTTTAACAGCAGCTAAACCCTATTTTTTATCCTACTGAGTATTGCTGAGGCAGCTGCAGAGCAACAGTCAAAGGCTGTTTGTAGAAACAGCAGATTATTTTTCTTTCTTTGGGTAAGTTAACATTTTAATTCTTTTAGCTCTCAAAGTTATTTTTGGCGGAACCGATAGAACCAGCCATTGTGACAACGTCTGATCCCACAGCCCTCTATTATGGTAAAAGATAGCCCCAGTTTTCATTTTCTGTAAAAAGAAGATTTTTTTTAGAAGTTCCCCTAAAAACCCTCATCCCCACTCATCCTCACTGCTATCCAGATGTTGAATTCTCTAAGCCATTCTTTGCATTAATAGCTAGGAAATTTTAATCACTGTAAAATAATGAAAGCAGGGCACTGATTTCTTATTATCCACTGATTAATCACATGCATATGTCTCCAGTTCTGGGGTCTAGAGAGAAGCATACCTGTAAGCTCCTTGAAAATGATGAAAAAGCCATTGGAGGGGACATACTGTAACCACAGTAGAACAAAATAGACCATGTGCAGTTTGCTATTAGAACATCAGTCATCAGAAGTAAATTGCTATATTTTGGGTGATAGCCAGAGCCTGTAATTTCTTGGAGTAATAACTGTAAAGTTCATGGCAACATTCCTCGTGTCTGGCAAAATCTGCTCAGGCCAGCCCTCCTGAGATGCTTTGCAGAGAGGCACACAGCCATGTCCACCTCCGTCAGCTTGCAGCACTAATCAGGTTACAAAGTGCCTCTCTGGGAGTACATATGTGACTCCATGTATGGAGACTCATGTGTGGTGATAAAGTGGAAATGTTTAAACCAAGGCTTCTAAAATAGGCAGATCAGTGTGTTGTTTCAAGACAGGCATAGTTAGTAGTGATGGATATCTTTAATGCAGCCAAGATCCAGCTGGGACAGGTTCTCAGAAAGTACAGAGGGAAGATACATTAAATTTTCTTCTACTGAAATTGAGTCCACACCTACATTGCTATAAATCTGAGATCACTGACATTTCAAAATGTAAGAAGACTGTTGATTTTAAGGTAGGTTATGTTTTGACAGGGATAAAAGAACTGAAGAGCACAACACAGTCCCTCTTTACAGTGCTGAGGACCAGAAACATGAATAAAATATGACTGAATTTACATAAAGTCTTGAAGGTGATTTAGTTTCACTAAATCTCTGTGAAGCACACTTTGTATCAGGAGGTGTTTATTGGAATAAAAACAACAGGTAGCTTAGAATATCAACAGAAATAGTGATAAGAACAATATCCTTCTTTCCAATGGAGTAATACAAGCGCATTGCCGTATTTAATGCTGGTTGTATTCATTATGAAAGATGAAAGAAGTTTGCTCATGGCAGTCGGAGCCTGCAGTTCACAGGAGTGCTACCGACATAAGGAACCACTAGACCACACATTTAAAACCAGCGACAATCTCTGAGGTAAATTTTGCCCTCTCCTGTTACTAGTGAAAAGATGTTTCTACATTTAAACTTAATAAATGATTCAGTCTGTTTGATTCTTTTTTCTGCTTTCTTTTCCACTTTAACAATAAGATAATATTTTTGTGCTGCATGAAACAGGAATGGAGTTCATTACGAACCACTAGACCACACATTTAAAACCAGCGACAATCTCTGAGGTAAATTTTGCCCTCTCCTGTTACTAGTGAAAAGATGTTTCTACATTTAAACTTAATAAATGATTCAGTCTGTTTGATTCTTTTTTCTGCTTTCTTTTCCACTTTAACAATAAGATAATATTTTTGTGCTGCATGAAACAGGAATGGAGTTCATTACCATTACTGATGCGAGACTTTCAGCAGTCAGCAGGACATCCTAATGTAATAACTACAACAGTAAAAGCAGGAATATATAGGAGAAGCATGCAGTAAGAAAAGATGTATTTCTGTATGTCTGTAATATTACAAGAACTCAAACTCTCTTGGAATAGAGATATGGATATTCAAGTATTTATCACATGTGAAATGAAGATAAAACATTAATTTGATTGCTTTCTTGAGCATTCAACCTGATGCCTTTAAGTGTTGTCTATAATCTCAGCTTTAACAGTATAATTATTTAACTAAAAGACTAATAGGAGTAAAAATGATAAAATTTTGCTTTGAAGAGTAGAATACCTGTATAAACTAGTGAATTACATAATTTTAAAGGAGAATGATGCAGAAAGGATTACACTTACATCAAAGAAGTTCCCAAAGACATGAAATCTTAGCACCAGACAAAGTGCAGAGGCCTAAGTGACGGAAATAAAGATATTTTACTGTTAAACACTCTTCCTATAATTAATCACATGCAAATCTTACTCTGCCTAGGAAAATCATTTGTACTTCAATGACTACCTGAAGTAAATAAAATAATTTCATCATAGTGCAAATACATCCCAATGCAGATGAAGTGTATATTTTTCGGATGTACCTTCTATGTGACATTTCTGCAAGGTGACTAAACTGAAATACTCTTAATACTGTGGCGGTGGCATAACAGCTGTCAAGAAAGACATCTATTACATTAGCCTTACCCACCACTGTATGAAAAGCTTAGGATTTAGAACACAGAAATGAACTAGTTGGAATAAACTGGTTCTATCTTGTCCATAATCTGCTTTTGACAAAAAACAGCATCAAGTATTTTCAGTGAAATAGATATGAACCACAACAACAAGCATATTCTGCCTGTCATATGATATCTACTAGCTCAGCTAAAAATATATATTGCTATGGTGTAAGGTTTTTCATTGATTAAAATAAATGGATAGAATTACATAAATACAGTAATAACCTTATAACTTTACACTTGTAATGTTCATTTTCCCTCTTGAGAGTTACGAAACACTTTATAAACCCTATAAAAGAGCAAATAAAACCTCAGTCTAACTTGGTAACCCAATATGCAGGAAGAACATAGGGAGGCTTAGAAACTGGCCAACCATTCCATATCAGCACTGTCACAGTATCAAGAACAGAACACCAAGATTTTAGTTTTAAATCTTCAGTTTTAACATTTCACTACATCCTGAGAAGTCTTCCTTACACGTACCTTCAATTACATCTCATCTCTGTTGGGTATAAAGTCAATACAAACCATCCTGATTTAGCAGTTTGTGGTCTTCCTAATGTGATTATATTCATGACATTGAACAATACCTTAATGAAAAGTGAAACTACAACAACATACTGAATCAACATCGTGTTGAATTCCTTTAAGATATATGTTAGAGGGTAAATTTTCAACTCTTGCTCATATGAGACCAAATGTTTATGTGGGTCATACTGCTGTAAAGAACTATGGTGTTCTGTAACTTGAATTAGTCAGTAGATAATATCTGCCTAACTGATCTAGATGGACAGACAATAGAATAAAGGGAAATAGTATTTGTTTCACAGAACACCCTGGAACAACCAGATCTTAGAAGGACACATCAATCATGGGTCTTGACAATTTGACAAGGAAGAGTGGGGTCCAAGTACCCCTAGGTGAACTATCTCATCAGTTACTCATTTGCATGGAAAAACATGCCTCAAACTTCAGAAGTATATGCCTAACTCTGAGGTTGCACCTGAGTGGTGAGTGTGAAGTATGATGTAGTCATATTATAATCATATTATAATGATGTGTTAATTTGTAGCCAATCAATATGAATGGGTGGGCTTTTATAGACTATAAATGTATGTGTATGCTGAATCAATGCAAGGTGTGCTTGATTTGTGGAAAAAGCCACCAATCACCCAGGCTTGCACAACTCTGTAATAAATGTGGAATGTCTCTCCTGAGTGTATGGTTATTGACAGATCACAAATTGGGCAACAAATCCGCTTTTCAGACAACACAACTGGTGGTTTGTCCTTGGTTGGATCAAATAGCAATCCGTTCCACACACACACACGCACACACACTGTTTCTTCCAGTGCAAATAAGTTGGTCAAGTATTCTTTACCCTGCAGAAGCACAAAAAGCCTGGATGGAGAACCATGTCACTACTGGCATTCCCTTTGCAGAATCAGACATGAGTGAGATACCACCCTGACAACACGTAACTTTTTATAAAGCAATAACAACAATTCACTACACATATAGTTTTCTGCTTAAGAGTCTAAGGTTTTTAGCAGTAATATTCCTAAAGACATATTTCTGTAAGGACTCAAGTGCTTTACTGAACTTGAATCCAAAATACAAAATAAAGATATAATTTGTACCAATGCTGGAAAAGCAGCAATTTTCCTTTAAGTTTTAGAAATTAAATCCATAAATAGTTAGAAGAATATACTTTTTTAATCAAAACATTATTTTCTTCCAAAATTCCCAAAAGACTACAATCAGCTAGGGAGGCAGCCAGATTCTTTCTTCAACCTTGATTCCTCTTAAAGGCAATCTCTATTAAATGGTCAAAAAGGATCTATTTACATATGTATCAGCAGGTGGTTTTCTTAAAGGGTTTTTTGCATGCCTAAGAATCCAGAATAACAAAGCCCTGCAATATAGAGTGGAAAACATCAAATGACACTATTATATATCAGTCTAGAATACTGAATATAATACTATCTCAAAAGTGTCTATTTCGCTGCTGTTAAATAGAACAGGGAAAGAATTCAATTTTCTTTTCCCCCCACTATTTCTTTCTCAGTCTCTGTAGGTTTGGGGATCAGTCACTGATCTGCCCAGCTATCATGAGCTGCAGTAAGCAATTTTCTATTTGCCTGGTCCAAATAGTTGTTAGCAAACTAGCTTATTTCTGCAGGTATTCAGTTCCCTCTCAGCCAAAAAAAAACCAAAGGACTAAAGGAAACTCCTCATTTTTCTGCACACATAGTTACCATAAAACAATCAATTGGTTAGTTTTCTCTAGAAACATAAGCTTTAAATTGTCTTAGAGCTATTTGACCACACTTCAATTAGTTTTTTACTTGTAATGTGAGAATTTATGCTCCGGTTACACAGAATTATTGTTGGGTTGGGTTTTTTTGCAAATTATTCATGAAAATTTTCCTTGTGCATCATGTTTCTTTAGTGTGCATCTCCATTAGTGACTAAATTTAATGCTTTGAAGTAAGTGACAGGTATTTCATATGGTAGTGCTCTCTCCTAATAGGAGAGGATTGAAGGAGAAGCGAAATTTTCAGTTCAGCCTGAGATAGTCTTCTAAGAATAATTACTGGCTTTTATGTCATTTAAATAATTATTTTTTAAAATCAACAGTTAAAAAAACCCAAAAAAAACCCAACAAAAATAGAATAAAACCATCGTTATGAGCCAATATTTTTCATATATATGTAAGCCAGGTATTTGCTCCTGGCATTAATTATTACAAGTGTAAACTACCCCCAGTTACACCATTGAGAGGAACCGCACGTCACAGTCAGTAACTGCATCCCAATAGCTCTCAGTGACAAGGCTTTCATAATATGGACTTTGAGGAACTGTAATTGCTCTTGGCCTCGGAAAATAAGGTGTCAGGGAAGCTGTTCTGCAGATATTTCAACCCATCCCTGGTTGTTTCAACAGAAACAGGTACAAATCAGAAATGTTTGCTGAAATTAGCTGATCTGTCACCTCAGTTCCCTTCCTCCCTCTTCCCATGAAAGCTGTTCACAAATTCAGAGAAACAGTTTGGATTTAATCACACTGAGAAGCCTTGCAAAATACTTAGAAACAAAACTATGTTTAGACTTGAAAGGACTCCAGCTGAGAGCTCAGCAGCAGTGCACAATTCATGCTAACACTGATTTTATTGAACCTTATATCTCTGAAAAGGAAAAAAAAAATGTACATTTCAGGTGCAGCACCTTGTATTAATAATTCACTTTAGAATGTAAGTGAAAAAAACCCAATGAAATACAGGAGAAGTTGGAGCTGAATTAATTCTGTCTCTGGGAAAGAATTTCTACCCAGAAGCATTGTTTTATATATAATTACTTGATAGGTAATGACAAATGACCTAATGATCAGAGAAGTTGTCAACACAATAGATTTGCCAGCAATAGAAAGCACCTGGAGCCCTATGTGGAAATAAGTGCCACAAAACCAGATTTTAAAATTAAATGTGCCAACCATGCTTACCTCATTGCATAAATTCTTGTTGCACTTCTGAAATAATCTCACATTTATGTTTTAAAAGATAAGGAAGTGATACAACTCAAGAGCTACCATCCTAAAAAAATGACTGTACAACAGAGTGTGAGAACTTCAACAAGCAATGATAAGTCACTTATAGAAGGTTCTCTAAATAATATCGCTCACAAGTGTATTGAAAAAAGTGGTAATAATACATGAAAGACAGGAATGTACTTTGTAATTTCAGAACAACTTTATATGTCAGACTGCCAGATAAATATTTACAACACACTCCAACTTAGCTGAACTTATATGACTTCAGTCAGGGGAAACTGCTTCCAGACATGAAGGTCATGAAATATGTTATCAACTTTCCAGAGCCTGCCTTCAAAATCACATTGAAAGTGGAGAGCCACACGGCTGTCTAGTGTTATGCAGACTTAGAAACACTGATAGGAAGTTTTTGAAAGCCTCCCCAGGGGGAAAGAAAAAAAATTAAAAAAATAAAAATTAAAAAAAAAAAAAAAAAAAGGAAGATGACTTTGCTGCTATCATATTATTTAATAAAAATTATGAAAGCCTATTCTTTATGTGTGATTCTTATAACCATGCCTGGGAACACCGACCTGTGACATAGGAGGCCATGCAGATTGCTGAAACTTTGAACATGGATGGTAAGAATCACTCTGACAAGTGAGAACAAATGCATAGAAAGTCTGTGCTTCAGGCCTCCAGCCAGATCTGCAGTGTCAAGTTGTCTTCTTTTAAAAGAAATATTATTAGTGCTACACAAGAGTGGAAAGGAAAAGCGTACCAGTTAGAAAAGACTGTGAATGAAACCAGAGACCACCCAAAGTTGTCACTTACAGCCACAGTCACAACTGGCAGCAGATCATTATTTGAGAGGAAAATTTTTCTGATATTAAAGAAGAAAATGTGTGGAATGAACACTGTTTCTAAGAAATGTCACAATTCCATCTGGTATCATTATTATTCTCTTATTCATAGATTAAGTTAATTCATTATATGAAATTATCACGCACAGGACCCTTTACACTGTTAAACTGAAGACAGATAGAAGCAAACTATTCCAGGTATGACAGAACCTTGTAATTTAGGCCATAGGTCATGTATAATAAATTTTTCAAATTGCACTTAAAAGGAGTGTTTTGGTGTCAATTACTATTTGGAAGCATCACTAGCAATGTTGAGAATTCAAAAAATTCCCAGTTTAGAATCCTTCCTCTAATGGAATTATTTGGTTAGTTTTTATTTGCTTTCTGATTTCTGAACCTTAGGCATATCAGAAATATTATTTTCTTTTTTTTTTTCACATGATAAGAAAATCTAGAAATGAATTCTGCTTCATTTATTTGGACTTTTTTGTCGTTAAAGAAAAGCTAAAATAGAACATAAAATACTAATTTCCTAACCTTTCTTCACCATGAGTTTATGCTCATCTTAAAAAAGCAGACAGGAAAGGATTAGGTTCTTAACTATTTTTCTTGCAACACTGATGAATTTATTACTTCTTGCATATTCAGTATTAGACATTGCTACTCCTGCCATGCACTAGAGGACATTGTTGGATACTTCAATTACTACTGGGTAGCAATGTTGTTACTGAAAGAAAGACTAGAAAACATAGTAAAAAAGTAGCAACATACACTATTTTCTTGGCTGATTCTCACAGGAAATAAGAAATATTATTAACACCATTGTATGTATAAATTCATACACAAATCAATGAGTTCAGGTGTATTACTGCTCAAATGTTCTGAAACTTGCTTGTCATGTCCTACAACAATAATGTGGACTATTATCACTGACACAATGAATTTATCAGTTGGCACATACGGCAATGCATGCAGCATACATGATAGAAAAAAACCATGAAAAGGCAGAGCCATAGAGTATTCCCTCACTTTGGTGTACTTTCTGTCTCTAAATGTTCTCAATTAAAGCAGAACGATAGTTTGTATTGTCCACAGCAGCCTTACGAAACCCCTGCGCGTGGCCAGCCCATTGATAGGAGAAAGACCAGGTAAGCAGGCTGCAGTTGAAGCCGGCAGCTGAGGCTGCCACTGAGTGCTGGAGTGTTGGTGGGGACGCACAACGCAGCAGGAGAAGCAGCAGGGAGATGGCAGGGAGAAGGGCTAAATGGATCCTTTTTCAGAGGTGATGCAGGAAGGGTTTTCCAGGTGAACTCGGGATTCATTGACAGTGCCCTTGGCCTAATGAAAGAATGGGCAAGTTGTGCTAATTAGCCCAACCATTTAAACTCATTTCTTGACA
>KL269638.1:3003-19178 GCA_000699545.1 Podiceps cristatus | reverse complement strand
TTCCCTGCATCCCATCACGTGTCCCACACCCCTCGGCAGCAACACGCCTCTCAGCCGGAAAGGTGCTTGGGCTTTGGCTCACCGTCCTGGGTTTCACACCGGGACAAGGGCTCGCCGGGGACAGCCCAGGCAGCAGCCCCCAGAGGGTGTCCCTTCCTCCGGGCCCCACGTTTGGTTTCCTGGGCTGACACCATGCCCCTGTGCTCTTTTAGGCTTGGGGAAATGGGCCTCTGATGGGCTGAGGGCAGTAGCCAGGACAGGGCATTATTTGGGCTCTTCTGCCTGTCACTGTGTCTCTGTTCTCCTTCGTGGGTGTGCAGATGAGCTTCCATCATGTAACCTAAAGGTGTTCGTGAAATGAAGGTGTACTAGTGTAGGAAATGCTCCATCTACAGTCATATTAAAAAAAAAAATAGTATCTTTAGATGGTTCTTCTCCCTCCAACTTGAGAACAGTTCCCATTATCATCTCCTTTATGAACTGGCAAAACTAGGTAATTACCACTTCATTCCCAATATGGCATAGACAACCACTAAGGATAGATCTGGATGGAGAAGGTATACTCCCTGCCTCCGGCACTCTGGCCCTGCCCACCCCCCTCCCCCCAAAAACAAGAGTGCCTAACCCTTGAACTGTCATTTCTGTTGGCACTGTTCAATATCTTCGTAGTAGAACTCATTTGCGAAGGTCTACTGCTAAGTTCTCCAAATGCTCCCTACAGGACATTTGTTAGCAGCCTTACCTAAAACACACTTTATCCTTTATTTAGAGTTATTAATGGAGCAATGACCAGATGAGAAGACTCAGTACTTCACCATCACTAAATATCAAGCAAGGTCAGAACTCAAAACTTGCTCACCTAACTACTCTTTCAGGGTAGAAGCTGGTGTCAAACATGCCTGGCATGTTTTAGAAACTGTTGCTGACTGTCAATGATGAAGAAACTCTTTGCAGTCACTTCCTTATCATTACATCAAAACTGCGAGGTGAGAGTCGCACCTACTGTTACTCTCTTAAGAAACCGCTTTAGGATAGACTATATACTTTTTTCCTTTTTTTTTTCTTTAAAAAAAAAAAAAAAAAAAGGAAAAAATTCCCATTCAGCCTTCAAGCGAGAAGGCCCAATTTAGTCTACTTGAACTATAATTAATGCAGTAGTAGGAAGTGGCTCTGTCCCTCAGAAAGTTGCAGGCAGAGTCCCTCCTGTGCTCCCACAGACTCACTGACCATAAATACAAAGCACAGAATATAAGACAGTCGTGGATTGTTCCATTTTCTTCCAGCAGTGGCACAAAACCTGTTGGTGTTCCTACAGCGAACCTCTCAATCCATTTCATAATTGTGGAAGAACAGGAGTTAATAAGCTTAGGACTTGCCTTTCGAGAGACGCACCTTTGTCCATGAGAAAGTATTTCTAGTGAAGAAAAACATACGCCTCTTTCTGTGTGAGGTATTTTGGGTGTGCAGAAACAAGAGAAACAGCAGAAACATCATGATAAGCAGCGCCTGGGAACCCGGCTTTTAACTACGCAATGAGGAAGTCGCGATCAAGAAGCATTAACCAACCACAATAAAGGAAGGAGTGCGTGGACAGCAGTAATTAACCAGTTATGCTTTTGTTTATGTCGCATGTTTAGCAAATACTACTATATAAGCACAGCTGTAAAAGCAATAAAGGTCTCTGGTTCATCCTCTGACAGAGTCCGTGCTTCAATCCATCGCACATATTGGCTTAAACACAAGTCAAAGCTTAAAAAAAAATGCCTTTAAATCTGCTTTTGAATAGATGAGATATTTTAGCAAGATCTCTCTCCTCTCTCTGTAGTGGGACCTGCGCTGTTCAAACAGAGCAGGCATCATCGCCTGTCAAGAGAGGATTAGGGTCAGAGGCAGCTCTCGCACACTCTGATTTGTGTTTCAGGTCACAATTTTGACTAGCCAGTCCAGCAAAGAAATGGTAAAGCAGCTGGAAAAGAAGTTAAAAGACATCGACCTTGTGAGTCTGCGAAGAATACAAGTCATTGCGGTTTCAAAGAGAGACCTTCTGGAGCCCGAGGAGCAGTGCTCGCCAGCAGACGAGTCAAGCAGCAGCGGTGAGGGTAAGACAGACGGGGTGCTCGGGGACGTTACGGCTTCGGACAGCAGGACAGCCACTGACTCTTGCCTTGCTCCGATAGGTACCACTTCCCTTTGTGCCAGTTCCCGTCACGCACGCAAGTGGGAACTACCGTGCCTGGAGGAACGCAAAAAGTTTGTACCGCAGCACTTCTCTGGGTGGGGCTTTGTCCCATTTGGGCAAAATTAGCATATAGACTTCATGCATTACTGCATCTCTTAGTATCGCCTAATACTGACTGCGTGTGCAATACAGCTTTATTGAGGGATTAAAGAGAAAAGTGCACAGAGTTTATGGGGGTGACACACTCGCGGGCACACACATAGTGCTGACCAGCACCTGGGCAATTGACTGGCTGACCGAGAGCCCCTTGCGCAGGCAGAGGCAACTAGAATCCTCGAAGCTGGCAGTCAGGGGAGGGAGAGGCCGGCAGACAGGAGGGAAGGAGAAGCAGACGGGCCATTTACAGTTTCAATGATCCTACAGAGAGAACACCCCACCCCACCCCCAACTCAAGATCCTGTCCTTTTACAAGATGTTTGGTTTCTAGACAATTCTTGGCCTTCAGTCCTTCCCCCCAGGCTACATACCGCACAATGCTGGGAAGAGTTACTTCCCCAGACCAAGCCAGGTACTTACCCCATTGATTAGCTGGGGTGTTTGCTTCTTTCTTTCTTTGGGAGTTCTGTCACCGATACTGTTCTTGCTTAGCTGCTTCTGGTTTTCTCTATGCTTAGGGCAGTTTTTCTCAAGCTCCTAAGGTTGTACTTCTCCAGTAACCAGCAATTGTGTATCAGTGAGCTCTTTATAGCCCCACAGCCTCTGTTTTCCCATCCACGTCTCCATTTCAAAGGCCTTTACTGCTGACACTTGAAGTCCCCATCAACAAGACACACCTGGTACCAAGCTCTGGTTGACACAGCAGGTTCTCAAAACGAGTTGATAACAAGCTTGAAAACCTGAGTCCTGGTGCCTTCCAAAGTTAGTGTAAGACCTGTTACTAGCAATGACAATGTTGTTCTTACTGAGTGACAGGCAGCGTTGGATGTTGTTGCATTACCTGTCTCTAGTTGTTGTTCTTTTCTGGTTCCAGTAGCAAATTTCTGGTCAATTGGCAGAGTAGGGGCTGGGAAGGTTTGGGCAGATTCCTTTTTGCCCTGTCCCTCACACATCTGGCTACATGCTTCATTAGTGAAAGAGCGAGTACACCCCAGACCCTGCATGTTATTTTTCCTGGCCATATCTCTCAAGAACTCCTCCCTTCATCTCACAGTTTTCAGCGGTGAGGATTTAAGCTATAGTAATGAGAAATTCAGGAACATACATTCCTGTTAGCTCCTTGTTTGAGCCTTTTTGTTTCAAAGCAAAAGGTGCTGAGCAGACTCTAAATAAACCAGCCAGATGGTTGGTTCAGTGGTAGAAGCCTGCACACTGCAATACTGCTGTACCTGCAACCTCCATTTCGGTATTTCGTTGTACCTAGCTTTCAAATCTGCTCAGTTATTTCGGCTCTTTCTCGACTCTGATGAAATGACTGCTAAACAGCAGGAGGTCACGCTGGTTTTCCCCCACCTGCAGCACAGCACTGACAAGGTGCATCTTGCTACGGGCAGTGACCGCTCGTCCCGCTGCCTCTGCACCCACTGATCTGGTGGCAGACAAGTCAGTGAGCTGTATAATCAGGTGCTTAGAGGTGTATCAACACTCTTACTGCCCGTTAAAGGCTTCCTGCCCCAAAAGGGCAGGCTCCCTCCATGAGACGCAGCTGTTTTTTCTGGACTCTGCCTGTTTGAACACGGGCCTCAGGGAGAGTGCTCATGTCTGCAGGTAAAACTGCTTGGCCGGAGAAAGGAAGCGCCTTGTCTTTCTGACCATTGCCACTAACACGGGGAACAGTGAGCCTGAGGAATTGGATCAGGGTTCTGTCACTCTGACACGACTTTAGAATTAATTTAGTGTGCTAAGACCACGCCAAAACCACGAGTGACAAAGCTGCAGAAAGAGCTGTTGCCTACAGATCGAGGCTGAGGTGGTTTTTAAAAGCACTGATCTTGTCCATGTGGGAAGAGGGCGGTATTTTGAGTGGCTGGAAATGCTGGCTTCTCAAGTGAGGAGGATTATTGTCAGGAGTTAGCATTGAGCTGGTGCTGCACAGAACTCTGCGGAGAAGCCTTGGAAAACTAGACACCACAGAACAGAAGGAACTGTGTGCCTCGGTCACAGGACTGCTTTAGAGCGTGCAAAACCCCACCATACTGTTTTTAAAAATGAAGTTGTGTAGCCCTTTCACCCAATAAATGGAATGAAAACATAAATGGAGACACAAAGGCCATTGAAATTTCAGATGATGAAATTCTAATTTTCTGAGTCTTCTACTTATGAGAAGACTCAGATGATGTATTCATTCTCTAAGAGGAGCAGCAGGGAATGGACAGTCCAAATAATTTGAAAAAGAATCCCAACTAATTCATGAAGTGGATTTTTTTACCTGTTGGAGATCCTTTCCTCTGTTTCTGAAAACAAAAACAACAAACCAACACACTTCACATTATATTAGAAAAACTACAGTAAAGAATAGTGAAGTTGCAAGACCTGTCATGCAGGAAGCATGCAATAATTAGTGCCGTGTTCAACTGCAGCTCTCCCCCCTACAAAACAAACACTGTGATGCAGCACTTCATGATGAGGGTCATCCCACCGTGGATATTTCTTCTGTTAGTTTGTTTAGTGGCTGCTTGAACATACTTAGATTTTCAATATCCAGAGCATTGGTGTGACATTGCATCCTGCGTTTGTATTTGTAGCACATTGAAAAATCATCTCTTTTTAAATCCTCTGAGAAGTTCATTTTGTGCCTTCTCCATCTCAGCTTATCGGAAGCATGTGACAGTTTCCAATTTATTTTTTCCTGTTACTGTTTTATATAGCTCTACCATAGAGCTCAGAGATCTTAAAATGTTGTGAATCTGATTAACCTGAAAAAAAAAAAAAAACAAAAAAAAAACCAAACCTGTTTCTAATAGCCTTAGTAAATTGCTCTCAAAATATCTTCAGCCCTGCTCTAGGACTTTAATGTTAGATGGCTAGAGTTTGAGTTTTTTCTTGGTTGGCCCTGTTGTCCTCTTTTTGAGGTCTTAACAGTTAATGTACCTCCATGTGTACGGAGTGGAAATATTTTCTGACTGGGTTTCGTGCAAAGTCTTTGTACTGTTGTAGGCTTCTGTCTCTCTCTAATGTTCCAGCTGCGGGACCTCATGTCTGCTTTGTAAGGGTCCGTTAGCTGTGTCCTGCCAGCCAAACTTTCTCAAAGTTCTTTCATCTCACTGTCGCAAATTTTCACAACGGATGGTTTAAAGCTGGTGCCCAAAGCAGGAAGCTCTCCTGTCCAGTGCACCTTTTGACCAGACCACGTGTTGATTTGTTATCCAGCCATTCTGGGTATTGCTTTCAAAACGGCCTTTCTGTCAGGCAGAAGGGTTGGAAGGAGGCAGCTGTTACTGGCTTCTCTCCCCTTTCTCTTATAGGAATGTTTCTTGGGTATGAAGGGGCTGAGTGTCTCCGTATCTCACTTCTGACATTCACCACGGTAATCCTTACGTCTTCTTCCCTAAACCCAACTTTCTGCTTCTACAGAACCTTCTGTTAAAACACACTTAAAATCAAGGCTTTGTTTCTCTCCTGACAATATCCACGACTCCTGATCTCAAGAAGGAGAACATGTTTTCCTAGCTTCACCCATCTTTCATAAATACATCCGCCATCTGTCTGTAATGACTGACCCGGGCCTTGGTAGAATAGACCAGAATGGCCTGTTTGGTGTTTCACCTTTCTTTCCCAGTTAACTTGGATGCAATAATCTTTTCTTTTTAACAGACTGCATGTCATATTTCCTCTGGGAGATAACTCTCTTGGCCATTACGCAAACTGGAGTAAAGGGTTTTTTGTTTTGTCTTTTAAATACTGACATGCTTCAAGAATATGACCTGATTTTATTCCCTTCATAACACAAGGGTACAGTTTTATTAGGTTTCTGAATCAAGACCACAGTTTCTGGAGAATCAAGAACCTTTAGAAAGTCATCTGGTTTTAAGATAAAGAAGTAAGGTTGGAGAAGTCTGTTGTAGACCAGCAACAGCCACCCATTAGCACGAGTGCCAAGTTTGGAAGCAATAGGAATGTGGACTGACTCTAACAATGAAGAGCATTTAGCTCTTGATTATTACTAGATTTTTTTATTTCACCCCAAGACCCAAGTTTTGTTACTGGCAGACTCCTGAAAGGAAGTAACAGGTAAGTACTCGGGTGTAACATTCATGCAGTCAGGCAGTTCTTTTGCATGCAACAGTAGTCCTGAGTTTTATTCTCTCTAAACCTCAGAAATAAGCCGATAATTTCTTTCACTATGTGTGGTTACACTATTTAAGGCGACACAAAAGTGAAATTTTAAACAAAGTTTGCAAAAACGTTTACAGTATGAGTTGGGCAGTGGTGAACATCATGTGTATTTAAATGAAACTAAATTAATAATTTAGTGACCTTCAAAATGGCATGGACTAAATATATTAGGAAAAGGCAGAAAATAAAGAATAGACTTACTGGAAATCCCATGCAGGATGTGAGATTTCCAAGAATGGCTGATGCCGAAACATGGAGTGATTGGATAGGAAACAAAGCTTTGTCTCTATTAAGTTTTAGCAGCACAGCATACTTCTCTTAAATAAAAAGCATCACAAAAACCTGCTTTCAAAATGGAAGAAATACCATAACAGCTTACTACATGAACTGAAAACACTTACTAGACAACCTCCTCCAGTGAAGAAACTTGCAACAGCTAACAAAATTGTTTCAGCAAAGATAGCAAGAGATCTTATTGCTTGAGAGCTTCTGCCTCGGCGTGGTAAGGAAAAACAATCCCACACTCTCTGACACTTACGACTCAGTTGTTGTTTCAAGACTTTGATAACAAAACTGAGATTATTAGACATATATACCTATATATGTCCAATACCTATAAGCCATACCAGAATAAAACAGTTAAATTAAGAACTGAGGAGCTGGGAACTATGTTTATAAATCATGTTTATGTTTAGATATTCTGTGACCTTCTATGTTTAGAAGATCACTGCAGTAAATGCAAGTTTGATTATTTTTTCTTTTTTAGATAAAAGGATGTTTGGAAGCTCTGAGACTTGGTTAACAATTATGACTTGGCATTCAGGGCATAGTGGAATGAAAGAAGTCACTAAAATTTCCAGGAACAAAAAAAATTGTAATTTTGTGTACTGCATAAGTCGTTGTTATTGAAAGAAACAGTTCTGAATCATAGAATCATAGAATCATTGAAGCTGGAAAAGACCTCTAAGATCATCAAGTCCAGCCATCACCTAAAACCGCCAGACCTGCTAGACCACATCCTGAAGGGCTAAATCTACACATTTTTGAAAACCTCTAAGGACGGTGACTCCACCATTTCCCTGGGCAACCCATTCCAATACTTAACCACTCTTTCAGTAAAGAAAGTTTTTAAAGAAATGTTTTCCTACCATCCAATCTAAACCTTCCCTGTCGCAGTCTGAAGCCATTTCCCTCCACTCCATTTCTCCATCAAAACTGTTCGATATCAGGAGACTGGTCTGGGCTCGCACTGCCCTGGGAAAAGAAAAAGAAAGCCTGTTCTCACCTACCTTGCAGGTGTGTGCTGTAGGGTCTGTCCTCGCTCTTCATCTCTAAAGGCATCCTGTAGATCTGCAGACCATTTAGGTGAGGAACAAACCTATACTGAGATAAACCTATTGGAATTAAATACTTGGCTTTTCTTCCTGCTCCAGCCCTCTAAGGAATTTTGGAAGTGAAATTTAAGGACATAAGACAAATAATAATTAACACCAGGAAAAAACAGGGCTTGGGGCACATTTGCGCAGTTGTTCCCTGTCTCTATGAAGCAGTTGTCTTTGGCAAATGCCAGATACACAAGAACAGCCTTGTTAAATATCTGGTCGATGCTGGAAGTTTCCATTTATGCAAGAAAAAAATACCTGTAGTGTTGAATATGCTGCTTAGTATTGTATTCGAGACAGAGGCTTGGACTGGGGAAGGCACAGACAGCGCGGTGGAGGTTTGGGCAGTAGGGAGGCAGCAGCTGTGACTTGGCGCAGGCTTTCAGTGAGACGGGTCACTGGGCTGTCCTGCCAGCTAAGAAGGACTTGGGTCTCATGATTTCAAGACACTCTGATGGACAATTCAGTGAGAAGCTTGCAGTTTTTTCTTAGACTCCTATGGAGTATACGGTATTACCCTGTGTGTTTCTAGATGAAGACAGACGGTGTGACGAGCAACAAGGATTGCTTTTTCAAAACCGCAGAGCAGCTCCTCTGTGGGACCGAGGCTAAATCTGCCATGTTTTTTAAATGACAGAACATTAGGGCTTGCCAGACTGCAGACTGGAGCAGAGATCATGTCGTAATATAAATCCTGGAAAGAGAGCACACACACAGCATTTGTGGAAGGAATAGTGTGTGGGAGTAATTGGTAGGATGCAGTGGGCTGGCCTCTAATTGATAACATGGGAATTATTATCTTTTTCTTGCCCCTACCCCATTACAAACACTTAAAGCATCTGAGCATTGGCAAACCATTTGCTAATGAAGGTTGATATTTGTACGTGATATAGATACTGGCCCTATCTATTTCTGTTTTGGGAAAGCAAGAACCAAGCACTGAAGATAAAGCAGTAATACATGTTTTATTAACGTAATCCATCTTCTGCAAGTCCCAGGGAACCTTTTTCTATATGCGCTCTGCAGATTGCTGACCAATAAATGGCTCTGCACGTCTGCTCTCCAGGAATTTTAAGACCCATCGCACAGGAGACGTTGCCATCCCAGCCTGTTCTTCCTAAGAATGGACAGCAATGAATGCAGTGAATTTCTTTTTACAATTGCCATGTATTGTGCCAACTTAAGATGTGTAAGTGGCTACATGCCTATTACAGAAAAGAAAATAAGAAATAGGAAAATATTTACTGCGCAAAGGACTAAAACATTTACCAGCCCCAAAACACTGTCTCTCAAAACAGAGATGGTTCCCCTTGTCACCTGTGTATTCACTGTTTGTCAAAGGAAATTACATACATTTCCTGGGGCTTTGTCTTCTGAACTGTTAATGCCATCTTCGCTGTGCATCCCAGGGGAAAACCAAGGCTAAAAAAAGTAGGGAGTGCATCACAGCTGAAACACAACCAGCGTGCTCTCCGGGCGCCCTGGTGCCTTCTGGGGGGAAATGAGAGCAAGACTCATAATGAGCATCGGGGCACGTGGCTGACAGTGCTAATAGCCCTGTTCATGGAGAGCAGTGCCCGGAGACAAGCAGGACACTCCTTCCACCGGACTGTCCTCCAGCATTGCTCCATGGAGGAGAAACTCGGGTTCCCATAGCCTCAGAGAAGACTAGGCTAAGGCATGGGAGCAGTCTTAAGACAAATTTTTAAAAGCTGCTACAAAAGTAAGGGAATGATCAGTTTACTATATAGACCTGGTCACGAGAGGTGGCCCTAGAAACCACCGCTAGGGGGGGAAAAAAAAAAAAAAAAAAAAAGAAAAAGGAATGAAATGAAATGAAATGTCCTTGCAGCCAAGGAGAGTCAGACCGGACATTAAGGAAAGGGCAGTGTGAAGGATCTCCCGTCATAAGTAGGAGCTGACTCTACTGCAGAGGCACAACCTACATGAGCTCAGTGCCTTCCTCAAGGCTGGAAGGTGGAGACGACCCGCCCCGCTGTGATGGCCCTGCTATGAAAAGTGCCTTTGCAGGTTGCAGACCACTTGAAGAATTACAGTCATTACATTAGTCCCTTGGAGAGGGCTGGAATCACAGCGCCGGGCTGTGACTTGCATGGGAGTGGCTTCTGAAGCACTTACGTGAAAGTACTGGAGGGACTAAGGAGGTGTAGCTAATGGAAATGAAAAAGAATGTTCTTTCCTATGGATGACAATATTTGTGCTTTTCCACCTTTTTTTCCGGCAGAGGCTGCAATCCTGGGAATGGACATTGATGTGCAGACCGTAGAGGACAGTGTCCTCAGCTTGGAGATGCTGTTTAAAACGTGGCTCCATGACTGCAGCACAGAGAGAGAACACCTCCATCTCCTCCTTCCATCTGGAGGCCTCGGCCACGCAACGGCACCCAAGACCACCCCAAGTATTTCATTTTCCCTCCACCTCTGCAGGTTGCTGCCGACTCTCACAGCCTTAAGGATTATCCAGGCCTGTCATATGGGCACGTTCCCTCCCGTTTAGAGACCCGAAGTCCCTCTGGGTGACTTTGAAAGCTGTCTGGAGTTTCTGTTGTCTCAGGCTGAGAGGGGCCATTTGCTTAGAATACTTGTAGGTTGCTGCCAAGTCCTGTGGCTGCTGATGCTACAATTCAGCTGCTGATGCTATAATTCATTTCCGCTCTGCAGCAAAAAAGTGCCTTGAAGAGTATGTGAATTTACAGCCACTTGGTCAAGGTAAAGGGGGCCTCATGTACTGAGAGCCAAGGACCTTCTGGCCCAGTTGTATAGCCCTAGAAATTGTGTTGTTTTTGATACTAAAAGTCTGTGCCAGAGCTGCACTTAAATAAAGGCCATCTTACAAAGGGACTTGGCTTTATTTATAACTATTGATTTAGCACTAAAACAGCTGATGTTCTAGCTGGAGCTTCCAACAGTTAATGCACGGGAACATTTACAAGGAATATGTAGGTTGGTTTCCTTTACTACTCTAAGTCCAAATCCCTGATCCATCCTCGGGCGAGCACGGGAAACACGAACAGCTATGGCAGACATAAGTTGTGTGTTTCGCGTCAGTCGTTAACTGTATTGTCACCATTGCGCTGCCATGGGAATCTGCCCACGCAGCTCCAGCGATCCCCTCCACGCCTCTCCAGTACGGTACTACATGCCGCACCAGTGTGCGACTCGTGTGCGGCTGCCCGTGGCCACCGCAGCAGAAGCGCGCTTGTTTTCTCCTGCTGATCCACGGGCCAGTTCCAGACTGGAAGCAAAGCTCATAGAGCGCTGCTGGTGGCTTTTGCCGATGTGCTCCACAGCAAGCAGGTCAGAAAGCCTAGCGTGACTTTTTATGTATGCAGTAGCTACCACAGCAGCCTCCAGACCAGCACGGGAAATTGTGATACTTTGTTAAAGATGGATTTTCCTTCATCATTATGTTGAATTTCATACTTGATGTATTATTACAGCTAGCAAGACAAACCAAGGTACACTGCAGTCGGGTTTTTTCACCTTCCCAAGCTCAAAGAAATCTGTAGAAGGCCAGAGAGATTCTGTGCAGTTATATATCATACTATACCAGAGTTAGTGTCATCAGCCTGATGGGTTTCCCCACAAACACAGAAAAGCTGGCAGGAAACGTGCGGCCCTGACCCCAGGGGCATTGGGAAATGAGCTTCTGCTCCCTCTGCAGCTGGCCACTCATGGCCAAAACTGGAACTTGCCTGCCCGATTGCCGACAACCGTTGTTTCCTGAACACGCCAAGCATGCGGTGTTTCCCCTTAGGTGTAAAATGGGGTGGATTGTTGCCTTGTCTCACAGGCTTCATAGTTGTTCTTCCCTTAATACTTGCTGTTGCTAGAAAACATTAACTTTGTGTTTGTAAGTGCTTTGAGCACGCCATGTGCTAAACATTGACATTTCCAGCAATCTAAACCAATCTTCTTTTCCTAGTATGCCTGAAGTGCGACTTGCAGGAGAGATTGCTCGACCCGGCTTTACTTTCTGTGACCATGGACGGCACCGTGAGAGCGGCAGATGTGAATTCACCCTGCCAGATGGCAGCCTGGCCAGCTACAGTGCTGTATAAACTCCGGGTTGTAAAGTAAGTGTTGTTATGTGCTTTGCGCTTGGTAACTGGAAAGCTGGTATAATAGCAGCCTTCACTCCTGTGCAATCGCAACTAGGACCTAGTAAAATCGCCAGAAAGTGCTGGGGGACTCAAAGTGCTAGTGGGCAAAATCCTCAGGTAAGATACCCCCAACACCCTAACTCTCAGCGTTACGGAACAGCACCTCCCACACACGCAGACAGGAGCACAAAGTCAAAAGTCTGGTGTTACCATGACACTATCACTTTAGGGGTGTAACACCACAGATGTCGTTCATGCAACAGTTTCCCTCCAGCGTGAAGCTCGGTGGGTTGCAGCCATTGCTCCGTATGGAATTCTGCTCTTCTCTCACTACCTAGTGAGGCCGCAGCAATTCACTGGAGGTCAGAGCCTGAGCTAACTGGTTGACTAGTAGTAAAAAAGCAAGGAAAGCTTCATAGTGCTGTGTGACTTCACGTAAGAACTTACTGGCTTCCCCATCAGCAGTCTATGGCCAGTAAGCGCAGAGCATAACCAGCAGAGTGATGCTCTCTAGTGACTTTTCTGAGGTTTATTTATAGGAAAAAAAGTTTGTATAATTTCTGAACTATACAGTTGTTCTTAAAATGATTCTCGTCCTGTCAGTAGCTGAAGGGCACTCAGTAATTGTGCATAAATGGCACTGAAGTTACTTAATCATGCCCTGCCGTGAAGCAGAAGCGTGCTCTGGACAGGCAACGTCAAGCACCGTGAAGTCCGCAGCGGTGGCTGGTGGGACGTTGGCTCTGTGCAGCAGAGCGCAGTTTAGGTCAGTTCAAGCGAAGGATAACCACGATCCAGTAAACATCACTGAGGAAGAGCTGTGATTGCCTGGGTGAGTTCTTGCCCAAGAGGCCAGGTAAACAATCTGGTTTGTGCGCTAAATGCACGAAGATTGGATTTGCTTCTTGGTGTGCTCTTGTCAGTGCAGACACAAGGGAATCTGGAAGTCGTCAAGAAAGCCTCTTTCCATGCAACTGGACTTTTCTGTACGGTTTCATAGCGACGGGCCACAACAGTACAAACATTAAGCGCCTGTACCTCTATCGCAGCCGATGCTGCCATAGCCACCTGAGCGAGTCGGCTCCTGGTAGAGCCTTCTTGCCCATTCCACCTTGGCTGTGCTGCACTAACACGAGCTGTGTATTTGCAGGGCTCTGAGGTCCGAAGGAGTCTGTGAGTCTGTAGTGTATGGCCTGCCCTTCATCATCAAGCCCACAAGCTGCTGGCAGCTAGACTGGGACGAACTGGAGATAAACCAGCACAGCTTCCACGCTCTATGTCACAGTCTCCTGGTGAGTGTGTGAAAATTGCAGTTTGTAGTAAGATCTGCCTAGCCTGCATCAGAAAATGTGTTTCAAAAGCTGCAGCTTCATCTTATGCGCCAGAGTTGGGCTTGTAAATCCTTCCAGCCAATGCATCCACTGGAAAGACACTGCAGCACATCAAACCTTAGAGAAGACTCTCTGGCCTACCAGAAATCCTGTGTTTGGAGGTATGAAGCGCAAAACTCAGAACTAGAGTTAGACTGTGAAAATATTTAACTGTGAAAATAATTAACCAAGGCTTGGGATGTGGAGGACTTTCCACTACTGACAAGTTGTAAAGCAAAATTGGATGTTTTCCTTAAGAGTTACCTTGCATTCAATTAAAAACAAACCACACACACACCCCCAAAAAAACCAAACAAACAACAATTTCTCCTCAACCATAATGCAGAATAGTGTTCTTATTCTGATGTGGATGAATGTGTCTGCTCCCGCACCCAGCAGCCCGTACAGTGAAAGTGCTGAAGGAAGTGGCTGTTGCCCATTGTTCACACTGGCTTTGGCTTTTGCCATTTAGGAAAGGAAGTGGATGCTTTTGGCCAAACGTGAGCCGCAGCACACTAGCCCAAACTGGAACATCGTGGTGCACTCCCACTACATCATTGTCCCCTCCGACTCTGCCACTCTACTTGTCAAAGCAGTTGCCGTCAGAGAGCTCTTGCTGCCATCAGCCTTCCCGGCCCTTCTTGCTGAGCAGCCCAAGCGGGTGCTCGGCCCCATAGAGGTGAGTCACCGACAGCCCCGCGCAAATGCCTGTGGGAAGGATCCCAGCTGCGCAAGCAGGGACCAGGGTACTGATCAGCCTTGATGTGCAGGACATGCAGCTGCTGCTGAAAACGTACCTATCACCTCCCTCGGTGGTGGGGGACACGGACCTCCCCAGGCTGCAGAAAGGTGCTTCAGGCATAAGATAAATGAATTCATCAAGTCTCTCTTTCTTCCAGTAGATTCAGGCTTCTGCATTTCCTAATGAGCATCCGTATGTTCTTCTCCTGCGTTCTCTGCCTCTGCTGCAGGCAATGCCTGGAAGGGCAGAGCCCTCACTATAGGTCTAAACAGATGAGCAGAGGAGGAAACAGCTGTGAAAATGTCTAGTGGCAGCTGGCATATGGCGGAGCACTCCAAAGCTCCTTCCCAGCAGCCAATATATCCTACAGCTTTCCTCACAGAGGGCTAACGCCTGTCCTTTGAAGCAATGTCGCACGTCTGTTGGGGTGAGGGGGAAGAGGCCTTGTGAAGCAGGGAGCTGAGGCTGATGGTGCCCAGAAAGGGCGCTCCAGCTTGTCGGCTGATCCTGGGCGTGGGGGGGGACAGGACTGCGTCCTGCAAAGGAATGCTTAAATCCATTAAGACCTGTTTGCAGGTGCCTCTTGCTTTATATACAGCTAAGAGTGGTCCTTGTGGGTAGCAGCGCAGCCAAAGATCCCTTCTCCCGTCACTGCAGGGTGGTGCGGAGTGTCTGTAACACTCATCCCCGGGGGAGAGAGAAAAAAAAAAAAAAAAAAAAAAAAGAGCCCTCAACACTAAAACCAACACCCAGGCAAACCCCACAGCCTCTACCTGTCACATCTCATAGCGACGAGGCTCTTTCTTCTGTCTGAGCAGAGTGCCCTGAACAGTCTGGAAGTAGAAGTTGCCTATAACCCCTTGCACCTAAAAAGCAACCTCTACAAATACCTGAAGAGCGTGTTGTACAAACCTCTGCACAGGCAGCAGGCCCAGCCCAGGGACCAGCGGCCAGAGCGGCACCAGCCCAAGCAGGTATGTCTCTTGCCTTTGACTAGCCTAGAGAGTCCCTGTTCCGCCCTTCTGGTCTGCTTCCTGCAGAAGGGCTGGGGGCAGCCCCCCATCGCCCAGCGGTACGGGGAAGGCAGTGGGAACACTCCCCTGCAGCTGGCGGAGCAGAGGGATGGGCGTAGCATAAGCTCACGCGATGGAGGCGAGGGATGCGAACAGCTGGCACGCAGACGCAACCGGCCAGCCCGTTGTTGGAGAAGCCAGTGCCTCCTTCCACAACGCGCTTTCCTGTTTTGTCCCTGCATTGCAGCACCAGAGCAGAGCCAGAGCCACGGTGGCACCCCTTCTGATGGCTCCTGCTCCTGCGCAAGCATTCAGAGCAGCAGCGGTGAGGGGGGATTCCTGCGAGCACTCCCTGCTCCCCAAAGAGTACGACGAGTTCCTGCCGTGAACCCCAAAGTGCTGCTTGAGCCAGCTCACCTGCAGTCACGGCTTGGCTTCTTGCTGGGCTGCTAAGCCTTACGCACCGGGCTGGAAACTTGGCCTCGGTCAAACAGGCACTTCCCATTGTTTGTTCCTCCTCGTTGTTTTGTGGTTTCGTTAGTCACCGAGTCAGCCTGCAGGAAGGCTGCTGCGCCGGGGCCCTCTGCCCGGAGATTCAGCTCCACATTTCCCTGCAACACTCCACACTTCCCACACTTGGCAGCACACATCACCACCGCGCCTCAAGCGTTGACTTCTGAGACTAGGCGAGCACAGGCCGCAAACCCGATTGCTGTCGGGGGGTGCAGAAAGGCTGCGAGCAGGGCGGTGAGGATCCCCGCCGAGGCAGGCAGTGACACCAGGCTGCCCTCACCCTGCCGGAGCAGGGTCTTTGAATAGGTATAAAACGGGGCTTTTGAATTTCATCTTAAAGCCCAGACCGCTGCCCTCCTGAGAGCAGCATAACCCACGCTGATGCCGATCTGCTTGTGTCCGTAACTGGTCTCGCCGCCCGACTCCCGAGCTCGAGAAGGGTTCGCAGCAAGTGCCAAGCTCCTAGGCAGCCAGCTCACCCCAGCTGCAGCCGCAGCACAGCCGCGCCGCCCGCTGCCGCC
>KL269636.1:9064-35641 GCA_000699545.1 Podiceps cristatus | reverse complement strand
GGGGGAGGATCCTGGGGCGGTGTGGAGCCGTTCGGTGCCCGTCTCTCCTGGGCGCCACGGGTAGGCTCTGCGGCCCTACAAGAGTCGGGGCGTTGATGGAGTTGGGCAGCTGTAGAAAGGGATTTTCAGGTGTTGCAAGATTTATTTTTTACCGTCACTGGGCACTCGACCCCACTTCTCTGCCCCCGAGTTGTCTCTTGCTCGCAGTGACTCCCGGCCTTTTTTTTTGTGTCAGCCGAGAGCTTATCTGCTCCAGTGCTGTTTGCTGCCCGCTCCCTGGGCCCTTCCAAGCCGGGCTGTGCTGGCCAGGCAGTGACGGGGAGCTGAACTGTGGGGCAGGAACAGCAGAGCTGTGTTCCTCAGCTGAGGACTGGGGTTAACTAACGTGCCCTCCCTACAGCCATCTCCAGAGTAAACTCGTTCTAGCCCAGACTTCTGACTCTGAAAAGAAGCGAGCGGATTGCCTTTGGTAATAGCCTCACCTTCACTTACCTGTGTGTTGTCACTAACACAAGTAGAGAAGTCATCTTTTTTTCAAAGCTGCAGAAGTATATGTTTAATGCTTGTGAAAATACATTGTGTCTTAAGGAAAGCCTTTAGAAAACATCAGGGAGACCCTCGATCCCAGACATGTGCAAAGACCTTGACTGAAATCTAAGTTTCCATTCCCTTCACAGCACTTGGACAGCAAAGTTTGGTAGACCTTGTTTCAGCTACTTCCACTCTTCTGCCTCCAGAGGTATTCAGGAAGGGACAAAGCTTCAGTGATATTTCATTAAAGTTGATCTAAAGCCTGAAGATTAAAAATGATTTATGTCCTTATGCCCTACATGTACAAAAGTAACTTTGGGCTCTTTAATCTAGCAATTTTTCTTTCATCACTCTGTGACAATGTTTCTCTTAAATGCTATTTTATCTGCTATACATATCTCCACTAATCTAGTTTAGCCTAAAGGAGGCTCTTTCTGTAAGTAAATTATAATCATCTTGCCAGAAATAAATTCAGCAGATGTGTAGCCAACTGGGTGAGAGTGTGAGTTAGTTCCCAAAAGCAGAGAGAAGTGAAGAAACCGATTTAGCTGTGTGAGCTTAAGCTGCGCAGCGTGATAACTGAGGTCAGCAGCTCCATGCCCTGCTCTGTTCCCACGAGGTGGTAACTTTGCACTTTGGCCATTTCTGTATGGCCTTGTGTTAATATGTTACGTTTTGTCAAAGTGTGTTTCCCTAGAGCTGGTTTCACCTCTGGGACAAAAATATTTGGTTAACAATTCGCAGAACTGTGTTGGACAGGTCAGAAAAGAAAGGGAAGAGGAGATGGTTCCCAGTGCTGTGAACCTGCTTTACTTCTGCATGTGCTAACTGAATCATTTCAGGCTTCCTGGCCCGATCAGCTTAGTCCTGGCCATGCGGTAGTTTGAAGAGACACCCTGCTCCCCAGCTTCCTTTCTCTCTTTCCAATTTTGGATTCCAGTTGGGGGAGGGAGGGCATCTTCTTGCACAGCATATCGCCGAGGCCCGCTTTCTCTGTCCTGCTTATCTTCTGCCCTTGAGAGCCTGCCCAGACCTCCTCTGGGAAAGGCTGGACTCGCCCAGTGCTTGCAAGAACCACTGCCTCCCGCGGGAGCAGGCGGTGTGTGAGTTACTGAGCCTGCACAGGGCCACGCTCCCAAGGCTGTTTGCTTTATTTACATTTTCAAAGCTTCAAAACAAGCCGCTTTCACATTTTGAATAACGCTATTAAAATCTGGGTAGCCTGGGAAAAAACAACCGAAGAGTTAGCAAGTGAGCTGTGTTTGAATTTCTCACCAGCTGCACGCGTCTCTCGGTCTGCTGGCCGCCCGGATGCAGGCCGAAATAGCTTGTGGTGATCGAAGTATGAAGTCGCTGCTCTGCTGCAGCACTGTGGGCTTGTTCCGTGTGTGTGTGGAGAAAAGGTTTCTGTGGTCTGACGCTTCAGATGTCAGCTAGAAACCTTTGGGTAGAGTCCTGTCAGCCCCACGGGCTGGGACTGCCTGTCCCGTGTCTGTGCTTTTCAGTTAAAACCTGGGCACTCTAAACCTGCCAAAAATAAATAGGACTGCCAAGGATTAATTAGTGGTTAAACTGTA
Source organism: Podiceps cristatus (assembly GCA_000699545.1). NCBI lineage: Eukaryota > Metazoa > Chordata > Aves > Podicipediformes > Podicipedidae > Podiceps > Podiceps cristatus. The sequence goes on along the minus strand of KL269636.1, from coordinate 33,533 downwards.
ACAGGCTTAAAATTGGTGAAAGTGTGAATGTGTACTGTCTTTTCCAGGACTTAATTTCACCGAAGGTGACATAAGCTGCAACGACGTAAGTTGCAAATGGAGTGAGCTGCTAATTGCTCTAACAAAAATAGAGCATGTATCTGCGCTGAATTTCTTCCTCAGTAGAGGATCAAGGACCGCACATTCCTCAGTTCCTCTTGTGTTTGCCAGAGCTCTCGGGATAAGTCTGTTCTGAAAACCGGAGTGGCTCCCAAATATGTTTCTAAAAGCTCAGAGTACAAAGCAAATTTATAACCAGAGCTGGCCATTAGTACAGAGCTGTAACCGTTTGGGGTTGTCTGTCTCTCCAGTGCAAAAGAGATTGTGCCTTTTAATATTTGACCATTTGCAGCTGGTATGTCAGACACAGCTGAAGGGGCGAGGACTAATGTCAGTAAATTTCTGTCAGTGTGGTCTTTGAGAGGTGCGCAGCTTGGGCTTTCCTGGGTTTAAGATTTTGCTGGTGTAGTCTTGGCAGCATCCCTGGGCAGCGGAGCTGTGGCTTGTCCTACCCAAATGACTCATAGTGGTGCACGTTTCTCAAATTCAGAGGTTTGTCATCTGTGTCAGTGTATGGGGCGAAGATGTGACTTTCTCTTTGAGTTCTTAAACTTTGGGTGGTGCTTGCTTTATTTTTGGTCTTACGTTGCTTACGTCAGTTCCTTTCCTAGCAGTGTGCTTTTTAAGTTGTCCTTTTGCCTTGCTGATTTATGTTGCCAAGTAAAACCAGTAATACTCTTGTAGCACTGATGGAAAATAAGTTCTTCAAGCAGCACCTTTAATTAAATATTTGCATATGGATTATCTTTTGTCACTCTAAGTAATACTGCTATTAGAAAAGTGAACTACTTCAGCTCCTAGGACTGTGATTAACTGCTCCTTGGAGGCCTTTGCTTTAAAGGGATCCAGACTCAGAATTGATTATGTTTGAAAAGGGAGAGGGGAGGGCAGGAAAGGTTTGCTTAGATTAAATGGCTTAGTCAGACTTTTTCCCATTTTAAGGAGAAACTTTTTTTTTTTACAGAAAATAATTTCTATGTGAAGAAATTGGTATGTGCATCATGGACAAACATGAAGTAATTTTTAATCCTGTAAGTTATAATATGAAGCATTTTTTAACGATCTGAGTTAGAGATGAAGTAGAAGAACAGGTGGGTAGAACATCTTTCCTAACATCTTCCTTTATTGCAGTTTAAGAAGCTGGATTTCATGACACTAACGCACAAATGAGCTATTTCGATTGCTGTTGCAATTGATTGCATGGAAACTGTCGCATCGCTCTTCTCTCTCATGCCTCAGGTTCTTTTTGTTGTCAGGACTTATCTTTGCTAGAATCTAGTTCAGTATTTTTCCCACTGCTATCATTAGTTCAGCCTGCTATGGGTGAAACAATGGCAGCTGTAGGCGTTTCAGCTCCTGCGTAATCCCTGGCTGTTCAGAAAACCAGCGGCCGCTCGGCCTTCTTCCACGGCCAAGGCAGGGCCTGTGGAGGGGTTGCTTCTTGTTGGACTTTGCGGTGAGAGAGCAAGGAGAAAAGTGATGACTCCAAATCGTTGGAGAGCGTTCTTAAAAACCAGCAGGTGTGTTGCAGAGTTACTGGGCGAATGCACATGTTGCTGAGGCTCTGAGAGGCAGTGAAACCACCACCCGGGTGTGCTCTGCTCTTCCTAGAATGCTGGAGACTCGCAGTGTTGGCAGAGTCCTTGTATATGTGAGTGCTGAGAACGTTGTGATTTTGCTGGGTTAGGTTTTTTTTACCTGGATGGAAGTGTGGCTGGAATAAGCTGTCCTAGTAAGGCCATGGTTTGGCTGGTGATAACTGGGGCCGCTCAAGGAATGTCTTGTAGCTACTGTACGCGATAGACAGACGCATAGAGTAGGGAGTGTAAATGCAGGCATAAACTGGATCTGGTGTAGAGAAATATGTAAGTGCTAGAAGAGCAAGTATGAGAAAATTGGCATGAGGAGATGTTCTGTCCTGATTTTTATGATAACCACGTTGCCTGGTGACTATGAGAGGGTTGCAAAAGAGCTAGACTCTATTGCAGTCCTTACACCACTAAGCTGTGTTGTCTTGCACACCTCTGTCAGTGGAGGTAGCCAGGTTCCTTTCTAGGTTGTAGGTAGTGAACTCTGGACTATTTTCTTTATGGTGGGAATACCTTACCCAAGTGCTAAATGATATTCTTCATCCTCTCTGCATTTCTACTCCCCTCCCACCCCTCGACACACACAAAAAAACCCCAAACCAAACCAAAAAACCAGCCATCTGCTGTTTATATCTAAGTAGAGTGAAAAATGCAGGAGAGCTTCTTATGACTGACTTTAAATACCCGTTTTTGCAGGTGCCTTTAAAGTCCAATTGTTAATGTTTTATTTCCATTTATAGGCTCCTTTATTTTCAGCTAGATGATGCCTGCATGTGATGCTTGGGACAGATGTGGCTATGAGAAAGCCTGTTATAATAGCCTGTAAGTCAGAAGCGGTTGGTTAGAGGAGGGGGGCAAAGTCCATTTCTGAACTTGAGAAAAATATAAACTGTTGTAAAATACAAGGTGTGATGTACTTGGTAAAGCTGGGACTATTTGCGTGAAATACCTTACATTGTGTGTGTGGCCAATGCCATCCCTTTGTGTTTCTGGGTTCTTCTACCTTTGAATTAATATTTTTAGTTATGTAGCGAAGATGAATAGGTATTACTACACAGGCTTTACACCCTTGTGTAGTGTCAGATATATCCTTATTGCATGCTTTGAGATGGTTTTTAGTGGGGAAGGGACTTTTTAAGGTGATTGACTGGTGTCCTGCATTGATGTTGCTTTGTCAATGCCAAGATAAACACTGATTATGGAAGCTGGTGGTGGTGGTGTCATATGGAGGGAGATGTTGCTGTAAATATAGAGGAACCACTTCACAGAGTAAGCTGCGTCATTCTTTATATAGTCAGAGCATCAAAATTTCCGTGGCAGTATGTGCATTGCTGTTCCTTTAAGGGAAGAATGTGTGTGAGGGTGTAAAGTGTCTTCAGAGCGCCTGCTAACATTTATGGCACAAGAGTATGTGTTCACTTTGTACAGTGCTGATGGAGTCGGGTACTTGCACGCACTTGTTGACTAACTTGGACTTCAAAGTTTTGTTTTCCAAAAGCCTTTTGAGGCAAGCTAGTTAACCGTGCTTGCCCTACAACTGGAGGGCAATCGAGAGGTTTAACCTCAGGCTAGAGAGTCAGAAATTACGTATAGGGAGCGTGGGCTGGGTGGGGATTACCTGTTCATCGCTTTACCTCAAGGGAAGGTAAATGAGAAGAGCCTGTTTACAGATCAAGCCATTGCAACTATTGCTTCTTTTTCCTTTTGGTGAGAGTGAGAATGTCCTAGGGAACGTGGGATTGTGTTTGGAGGACGGGTGGAATTTTGGATAGGCATGTTGCCTGAGGAATGTGCCTTAGTGTTTTGCTATTATGTTACAGTCCAGATAACTCTGAATTCATTTCCCTTATTCTTTCAGCTGTTTTTCAAGATCATAATGCAGCAGAAAAATGAAAAAACATAGAAGACATTTGCTTTGGAAAGGAAGTGAGTTGCTGGCCCAGTCCAGAAGATGGACCACTGGATTTGGGGAGCTTGGGAAATATGGCTTCCAAAAGCAGTTTTTCTTAGCTAAGAAGAAAAGGCAGAGTGCTCAGCTAGTTGTGAGCTTAAATCACAACAAACTGTACAGAAGACTGCAGTGCAGAAGGAAGGCACTTGAGCTCCGAAGCAGGTGGGCTCCTGATGTGCCTCTACATGCAGACACCTATCAAAAACCTACTGTTGAACCATACAGCTTTCCTTACAAAACTCCTGAGAGCAAAAAGATCCTGTCCCTATTGCAAAGCCGAAAGCCGGTCTGAAGAAGCAGTAAGAAAACTCAACAATGAATCCTTTCAGAGTGAAGATTGCTTGAATGAAGAATTTGAAACTATAGCTATTCTTAATAGCATCTCTGACAATATCCATTATGTCTCATGTGGTACGCTGTGTGGTGCTGCCTTACCTGTAAAGAAAGGTGGTGTTGTACATACTGGGGAGGAGAGCAGTAATAGTGAGGGCAATACAGTCCTAGTAGTTTTAAACAACTATAAAAGGAAATGCTGTTGCAAAGGGAGTGGCATGGAACTTGTGGCCCCTTGACAACTATAAATAGGTCCAAATTTAACCATCATGCTGTAAAAAAGAGATCTTTATTTATGATGCATAAGAAACTTTCTATGGTTAGGTTTCGGTATAGAGTTATAAAATCCCCAGAACTTCGAGCAAGAGGCAAAACCTACAAATTGAGAAAAGTCAAGCCAAGGTGGGTGGAGAAAGTTACGAGGGACCACCAAGAGACGCTCCAGCAGGATTTTGAAAGTGGATTGTGCAATTGGCTTTCATACTGGAAATCTAAAAGTAACCGTCTTTGGAACCGGTACAGCTTATCAGATATGAACAATAATACACCCACATCTTTAGGTGAGGAGAAGGAAATATGCGCACCTGAGATCTGCTGTACACAGGATGCAGTACAGTGTGCTGAGCCGCGTTCGGAGGAGCCGGGACCCGGTGGGCAGGGCGGCAGTGCGGATGCTGTCCCGCCAGAACTGCATGCTGGGGCTTCTCCGAAGGCAGAGACCTTGCCCCAGGCGGAGACCAACGGGGCTCTGGCAGAGGATCGGTGCTCTGACACTTTCACCTCTGTGACAGGAAAAGAAATTGCTGTTTCGGGTCAAGATAATGCAGAATCTAATGATGTTATGGGTGTAGATGGAATGATACTGTTGCAGTCCTCCTTGCAGGATTCTGATATCAATGATAATTTTGCAAATGGACCTTTACCTACGGAGCTGGCCCAAAATGAGGACAACTCTAGCCAAATGGAAGTAGAGGGCTCCTTAAACCTGGACAATTTTAGTGCAAAGTTACTAGATCACCCTTACTGTAAAAGTCCTCTTGAGGAGCCTTCGCCAGAAAGCACAGGACTAAAATCAGGAACTCGGAAGGGAGGCAAAAGGAACAGTCAGAAAGCTTCCCGGGTGGCTGATGAGCAGTTGGCAACGTGGCTTTGTGGTATATCTTTTACATATCTTAGGGCTTCCAGGAGTTCCTGAAAACTGCTGGATGTATTGTGGAGTTTACATGTTCCTTTAATTCCTTTATTAAAATGATTTCTTATTGTGGATTGTAAAGGGTGCTTAGTATAACACTTGATGAAATGAGGCTGCAAAGAGGAGAGCTGTGTGAAGGAAGGACAAATCAATGCTTAGCTGACAAGCTGTTTTGAGGGATAGTTGACTGGTGCTTCTGCTTCTTTTGTTTTAGAGAATACAATGTAATTTAATTGGAATATTTGTGGAAAATTGTTGATAGTTTAAATGTCTTATCATGTGCTTTCAGAAGATGATATTGGGGTTAAAGCTTCCGATTTTTTTAAATGGCTGACAATTATTATTCTTAACTTCATTTTTGAAAATCCTTAGTGTTCTAATACTTCCTTTCAGTCTTATCCTCTCTTCTTTTGCTCTTAGACTGAAACTAAACCACTTGAAGAATCTCAGGTTTTAATAGACAAATATTGTTCATTTTCACTTTTTCTCTACGATTGTTCATAAAGTAGGCTTAATGAATCTTATTAGACAATATTTTTTAAAAAGGCAAGACTAGCCTTAGCAAAGGTTCAGCAAAAGGGCTTTGGGTTTTTTCACTCAATGCTGAGCATGCAGTATTTGTTAGTCTCTTTAGAGAGGAGCATGGTAAAAATTGTAATCAGTGTCTTATTTATGTATAGCAGCATACTATACACATAGTAAGGAGCAGTAAGCTAACACGTTGTGCCACCTAGTACCATTAATACCATGTTCCAGTTCAGTGGTGTTCTGAAAACTGAAGTCTTTAGAGAAACTGGCTTCATATAGATTCCCGTAAACCTGAAGCTGGTGTTAAAGGGATTGTTTGAAGTTTGACGTGCTCTGATTTTTCTACCCACCTTTTTGTCCTTTGATTTTACAGTTGATTCTCTAAAGCAAAGTGTGAAGAAGGAGACATCGAACCTCAAAAGATCATTTAGCAAAAGATCTGCAAGTTAGTGTGGGATGTGTTTCTCTATGACTGGCTTTACACGATCCAGCAAGGACCAGGTGCTATGTGAGAAACTGTGGTACCACAGTGAACAGACCACACTTCTGCAATGGTGTTTTAAAGTTTGTCCAGCAGAAAAAGGGATGTAGGCCTTCTGTAACAGTCAAGGACCAAGACTGTATCAGAGTGGCAAAGGTTGAAGTTTTGTGGTCTGATAGGCAGTCATGTTCTTGTTCTTGGGAGGCCTGAATAACTTAAAAAAGAAAAAAATTAAAAAGAGAGCAAATTAACTAAACTTTCCCACACTTGACAACTTTAAGAGAATTCTTCCCTAGCGTCTGAATAAAAGTGAGACCAGTTTCCGTTTTCTTCAGAGTTGAAGGTTCCTCTCTGAGTATTGAAGCCAAGTCTGCACTACATACACACTCAGTATAGCACTTCTGAGTTTTCTCAGCTGAAAAGCTATAAAAAATAATTTTAATTTTTGTATAGATGCATACAGAAGTTTTTTGTCGGTTTGAGTGTTGTGGATAATTAACTGCACCCTAAAAGATCCTGCTAACCTGGCAAGAGTTGCACGGGTAGACACATGAAGGAAATGTGTTGTGGATGCTCTTGGGTTTTGAATTTCTCTGCAGCAGCTGAACTCGGATGTTAATGGGCTGCAATATTTAGTGCATTCTGATGTGCTATTAGGTGTCAAACAGAGCTCCATGGTAAATCCTGTTCGTGACGGGTGTCTCATCTTGCACCAGGTCTGAACTTTGTGTTTTCTTCCTTGAGTTACGCAGTTATACCAGCCCAAGTGAGGTCAGAGTCTAGCTGGAGGTCTTTTGGAGCTCTGCTACTGTCATTTGTAACTACAAGAAGAATCCTTTCTCTGTATGTATGAACAAAAAGCTTCTAAAAATTTTTATATATTAGAATAAGGTACACTTACACCCCTGTACATCTTCTATCATGACTTCTAGCTAGAGTGAGAAATATCCTCCCTGTCACAGTCTACTAAGACATAGGGATAAAAGTTGTTAGGCAAGTGTGTGGCAGAGCGGCGAGGAAGGCTGTCTTCCCGTGAAAAGTCCTTCCTTCTTGTCTGATCTCGCTCCTCAATCCTCCCTTTCTTCTGTCACACATCCAGGTGTACTTCTTGCTGTATCTTCACTGCTTTTCTTGTCTCTTTGTGTTTTGTTTGTGGTCTCTCTCCTTTCTTTTTTTTTTTGTTCTTTCTTACTGCTGTTTGTCTGGCACTATTTTCTCTCAGATGTTTCTCTCATTTTGCTTCTTCCCATCCTGATCTTCGAAAGTTTCCAGGAAATAATTGTTAAAGCCTTACTAAGCAAAGCGCTAAACATACACTGCCCTGTCCAGTAATGCTCTCTGCCATCACACCCAGGCCTGAGAAGAGTCCCGCAGTCTGGGTTAGTGCAGTTTCCCTGGACTCTGTTCTCAGATCCAGCTTTCTGTACACAGAACACATGTTTTCTGGTGCATTTGAAAATTCATTTTCAGAAAGCTGGACAACTTGGTCTTTTTTCTCTTATTCACTAGCAAGTGTTGAAATCCTGTTTTCCATTCTCTTTCATTCTCAAAGTGGGTTTGGATGCTTCCATGGGATTTATGTCTCCACTGTTCCAGTCTTGTGTCTGAGAAAAAAAAAAAAAATCTATTTCCTCAGTTTCTTAATTCCTCCAGCATTCATCTCTTCATTATTCCCTACGTAATATCTTTTGTTTCTGGTGTTGTGGTTGCCCAGGCCATGGCAGGCTGACCTGGCTGTCTGTGGCACCTTGAATGCCCCTCCCTAGGATGCCAGGGTAAGTGAGGTAAAGTTGCTGAGAGTCTGTCTGGTCTCTCTTCCGTTCGCTGTGGTGGCAGCAGAGGAGCCGAACAGCCCGCAAACACTGCAAACCAGGGCTGCTTACCTGTGAGGGGAGCAATTCTGCATACCATAAAGACAAGATACTGTTTTTTCAGTGAAAACTTGCAGAAACTGATGGCTTTTCTTATGTTGAAGTAAAATTATTTGAGATGCTAATTGAAATAAGCAGTGGGTTGGATTCTTCTCGTAGCACTGGTATAATTAGTTCGTTGCAGATATAGATGTATATGGGAAGAACGGGGTCTGATCTTTCCCTGTAAAGCTGAGTGATCAGATTCCTGTCTTTATTTTTGTCCTCCTTCCCCTGCTTTTATTGAATGTTGCCAGTTTGAGCTTGGTTTTTGTAAATATATACTTGCCACTTGTGGTTCTGGTGTTGGGTGCAGAATGATTGCTGCTTGTACTTGGAAGAAATGACTGCTTTATGGGACTAGTGAACTCGGAGGGCTTTTTACATGTTTGCACTTTCATTTTTCTGGTATATTTAAAGGATTCCTAGATGAAGTTATGAAGAAATATGGCAGTTTAGTTCCACTCTGTGAAAAAGATGTCATGGGAAGATTAAAAGAAGTCTTTAATGAAGATTTCTCCCATAGGTGTGTAGCAGTATCCAATTCTAGACTTTGTAAAGGACAAATTGCTTGCATTGCTACTGCACGCTCCACGCCTAACACCTAACAGAAGTCCATTTGATATGACCTTGACTTTTTTTTTTTTTCTGCCTTTTCAATCCTGTTTTAGAAAACCTTTTATCACCAGGGAAATCATGAAGTATCGGGAAAAACATCCAAAAAACTCTACTTGCAATTTCCGGGTCTTCTATAATAAGCACATGCTAGATATGGATGATTTAGCTACACTGGAAGGCCAGAACTGGCTGAATGATCAGGTCAGAGATGTTTGGTGTTTATGTGCTTCCTTACTCCTTTTTAGCCCTTTCATATTAGGATATCAGTTGTTCGCCCTCTTCTACATTATAGATGGACTATCCTTACTTTACACTTGAGAAGTGGCGAGCAGCTTTTACAATGGCAGGTGCAATAATAGTGGTTAAAAGTCTGTAAGATGGGAGGTGTCACAACTAAACTGCTTCCTTTTGAAGAAATGCTGTTGCACTATTTTAAGAAAATAATGGCTGCCCATACAGGTTGTAGCATCTCCCCCCATCCCCAAGCTTGAGCAAGATTACAAGAACAGCAGAGCAAAGCAGCAGACTGTGGCCCACAGCCAAAAAACCAAGGCAGCTGTCGTGCCCAGGGCATGCACCACTAGCCTTAAATTGAATTAAACTACATTTCAGATTGAGACAGACTTCAAGCAGCCAGTTAGAGTCTCTCTCCGGGCCAGCCACTATTAGTTCCAGAGTGCTTGTCCTTCAGACTACAGCAAAGCCTTCCTGTAATTGCTCCCTCCTTATTGCTGTTCTAAGCGTGAAGGGTCCTACCTTTTATGGGAACTTGTGAATTTGGGGTTTACAAAATTACTCTGTACATATTCAAATATTTACTAACTCTTACAGATAATTAACATGTATGGTGAACTCATAATGGATGCAGTCCCTGAAAAGGTGAGGGTTTTTGTTGTTATGCAAATGTACTTAATTGACGATCAAGAGGGAACAGTGAAACATTGAAACATTGAGATCTAGCTCAATGATGTTTTGAGTGGTTCCATTATAATTTATTGCTGTCTGCTGCTCAAATTTTCTTCCTTTTCTGTGTTAAAATACAGTTTTCAGTGCTGTTGCTCTTGTTTCAGGAACTTGCTGGATTAGCTCTACAGGTGGTCTCTGTGGTAGCCCGATGTTACCGATGGCCCTGTAGAAGACAGGTGCCCTGTTTTCACCCATCCCACTCTCCCTTTCCCCCTAGAGGTTTCTGTTTCCATCTGATCTGCTTCTAAAGTGCTTTATCCATGTTCTTGCTCACCAGTCTGGTGTTTCAGTTGAAATTTCTGCTGAGATGACAAACCGTGAATGGTAGCATCTGAACCATGCACTCACCCACCCACCCACCTCGCAGCTGTGGGGGCTGTAACAGCTCACGCTGCGTCGGCTGCCTGCCTGGTGAACGTGAATTGATGCAGAGCTGCTTGGTTCCTCGGCACTATTGACTCTGCAGGACTCTGTTCGGTTTGTGATCCTCAACAGCTTTCCAACTTCAGTGTCAAACTGTTGGTGGCAGTTGGGAAAAAAAAAAAAAAAAAAAAAAAGGAAAGGAAAAAAAAATAATCAAGAAAACAACCCCCCCTTTCTGTGACTAAATTTGCAGCAGTGGCAATTATAAAAAGCCATCTGTTTACTAGTAGAGCTGAACAATTTTCAGGTGAGACCACAAAGGAAGAACCAAACAAAGCCATTTTTAGATGAGCTCTGCAGAATGTAACTCTTAAGATCTTCAAGCACAGAAGAAGGAGCATTTGTTGCTTTGATTGGTGGTGATGGTGATTCTTCATTAGTATTCTCTGTACTTCCCGAGTGTGCGCTAGGGTTGTGGTATTGGAGATTGTATCTGTGTGCTTGTGTCTGCTTTTTCTTCATAGTGCATAATTGAAATCCTCGTGGGAGATTTTGTGCTGGTACCTCGGAATGTGGTTTTGAAGTCTGTTGGCATAGCTAATGGGTGTTAGACTGTGTTTTCAGATGCTGAATTTTCTAACTTTTTTTTTTCCAAGTAAAAACTCGGGCCTTCTACCACCTCTGCACTAGCAGAATTATTAAAAACAGATGTTGCAGATTTCCATTTGTATTAATCTGTTCCTGTAATTGCAAGAAGGGAATAATAGTGTTAACCTGGAGCTAAATATATATTTTTTTAACATCAGCCTACATTTTTGGCCATAAATGTAAGGTTTTAGTTATATGGTATAACTTAAAAATGCTTTTAAATAGAAGAATACTGTTTTTGTCTGGAGCTGGTCATAGTAGTTGAATACAAATGACCATGTTGTTGGATTAAATCTCATAGCTGTTTTGATCAATTTATTTATTTATTTATTTATTTTATTTTGAGTCTCAGAGCTTCAGGCAACTAGAACCAGAAATTACTCCCTTCTCCACCACCCCACTTTGCCAGTCCGGTGTACTCTTCCTTAATCCCTGTAAAGAACAACAAAAATTGTAGCTCCTTATCCTGGTATTTTTCTTCCCAGTCCACCCCCAACAAAAAATTAAACATGATAAGCCTGGAGATACAAAAGTGTAAATATAGATGCTGCAGTGGCTCACATCGTATGTTACAGGGAAATAAGGCTTGCTTTATTTGCTTGCTGAAGGACAGCAGTAGTTGAGGCTTGGCAAAGCCTCGCTTTGTCCCTACTGGGGTTCTGTTTCTAAACCTGCATTAAATATTGCCTCACTACAAGTTGTTTTGTGTAAGTTATCCTGGGGGAAGGGGAATGACTGTGCATGAAGATTTTTGTGCTCATTCCTCCTCTCTCTCTTTTTTAGGTTCATTTCTTTAACAGCTTTTTTCATAGACAGCTCGTAACCAAAGGATATAATGGGGTAAAACGATGGACTAAAAAGGTATCCTTTAACTCCATGTCGTCAGTGCTCTGGTTCCTTTGGCGGGGTTGAATCACTAACTTGAAACTGGGTTACAATGTGGTGGTACCTGCAAAGGAGCTATACCGGGTGGGGAGAGGTTAATAACAGTAGTGGGGTGGCATTATTCAGGTTAGCGTGGTGATGTTGTGAAAATGTACTTCGAATGGCTTCATCTTCGGTGGTAGGTTATGTCTTTGTGTTTGTTCGTGCAAACTGTTAGTTTAGCTGCAAGAAATGTCTCTTACTGCTCCTGACAGTGCCGGGTACAGTAATCTACAGGAGAGCAGACTTAATTCTGCTTCTTCCTTTTATCTCAGACTGGGATTGTTTGATAACACCGAATTGTTACTCCTGAGTACAAGTACTAGAGAGCACAAATTACACAGCAGTAGTTAATGTGCCAAACTGTTGTTCACATGGCAAGAATAGAATTCACCTTGCTTTCCAGGGGCCATTGCAGATCATGGGTTGTGATATTTTCTGAGGTAGCTAATATGAAGAGCAATGCTCTCTCTTTTTTTTGCTGTGAACGTTTGTCCTTTCTAATATGGGAGATGAGGCAAGACTAATCAAGGACCATGTTTGAATGTATGATCTTTCTGCAGAAGCACTTAAAGAGCATGCATCTGTGAAATGCTAAAGATGAACTCATTATCCAAATATAAAATCTACTCATATAATTTATTAAAATCTTTTTAAAGAGAGACTGAATATTGGTGCTTAATACTCCCAGATTTTAAGTGTCTTTTTTTTTAAAAAAAAAAAAAAAATACTCTTTTTCTCTGGCAACCCAAGTTTTGCAAAAACCTCAAAAGTGAAGGTAGATTCTGAAAGTAGAACCTGTATTCATGTTGCTGCTGAGGAGAGACCAGATGAGAGTACGACAGTTGTTTACGCATTTACACCTACATTCCTGAAGAATCTCTAAAGCAAGGATGAGAACTAAGCAATTTCTATTGGAAGGATTCAGTAGCCTGCTTCGTCCTGCAATATGCAATTAAGGGGAACTTGTTTCTGCTTTTTAAACACACCGGGGTATTGTACCAGGTTTTATAAATGTGCCCTCCTGGGATACAGGAGGCCAGAGCCTAGAAGGACGTGCTTTTCTGCATCTAGCTGCAGTGGTGTCAAAGCTCCTGTCCCTTGCCGTCCCTTCTGGCCACTGATCAGCTGGCACTCCGGCTCTGGTCCGCCGGCACGTCGGCTAGCTGCTCTACGCTGTCTCTGTGAAGTGAATCTAGGTTGCCACCATTCTTTCTGTGCATCAAGTCTTAACCAAAGACCAACCCAGCTTTTGGCTGCCTGTTTCCACTCTTCTGCTGCAGGTTTGCACACCTGCAGCAATCCCACAGCCAGGGTCACATGAGGGCCCTTGAGTTTAGCATGGCTCTGCTGTTGCTGGTTGTCACAGAAGGTGTAGTTCATTTATTTTATTCCATTTTTCCTTTATGGGCTCAGCTTGCTGCTGACTGACATCTCTTTTCTTCTCCAAGAATGATGGATCGCTGTGTAGCGAGTGTGCTGTAATCTGGTCAGGAAGGGTTTCGGCAGGTGGGAGCAGGGATCCTCAATGCTTGTGACAATCAAAGTACTGTTGTGAGCAAGGCTTGGCCAGTAACTGCTGTGAATGCTCAGACCTTTTTGTGCTTTCAGCTTCCTACTGTTACTCAAAAAATGCACTGTTCTTTCCTACAAACGACCTGCCTTTACCAGTAGTGCAGCAATTATGTACGGTTCAAATTGCACAGTGCTAAGAAAAAAAAAACAAGACAGCATAGAAATCTTCCCACAGGTTGAGTTCATTTAATTTAGTATTCTATTTTTGCTTATTTTCTGGACTGTACCACCAAAAGCACAGCAATTAGACAATCATTTCAAGAGGAGCTGGGAGAAGGAAAACCATGAAAGGCCCTGGCTTGACTGGCTTCCAAAAGCATAAGGGCTCATCTGCCACACAGACACCGGGGGTGTTGTATCTGATCTACTTGTTCTGTACTTTAAGACCTTCTCCCTTGTTTGCTTGCCTGTGACCACAGTACATCTGCTACAACATTGAGTTCAAGAAAGGATGAATTTGCTCTGTCTTCTCCCCCTCCCTCTCCTCACCAAAGCATCGTGCGGTCCTTCTCTGCCCTCCTCTGACAAGTCGCAGAGCCTGTGTTACGGCAGAGGGAGTCAAACTGCACCAACGTGGGGGTTTTGTGGGGTGTTTGTAATCACAGCCGCTTCTTCTGTCACCTCTCCGCCATGCAGGTCTGCTAGAAATCAGTGGTGTTCATTCGCAGGAGTGTCATTACTGAAGATGCGTAGCTAACCCGAATTGAGGCTTGACTGTATTCCCATCATTACTTGAGAACTTCCACTTCAATGCAGATGTTAAAGTGTAATGTGAGCGAGCTTTGCCACAAATACAGTGGTGACTAACTCTGGTACTGTACAGTGCTCCTTAGCCACTTTCCTGGCTGTAACTTTGTGCCTGCTAATAAGTTGTATATGAGATAAACAGGAGGAATGTGTTGGAAGAGGGAAGGGTGAAAAAGACAACTTCAGTTTGGGGGTGGTGGAGGGGAGGCTTAGATATACTTAATCTCTTGCTTTGCAGTGTTGTGCCTCTGGACTCGTCTCTAATGTATATTCTTCTTCTTCTTGCCAGGTGGACTTGTTCAAAAAGACTCTCTTGTTAATTCCTATTCACCTGGAAGTCCACTGGTCCCTCATTACTGTGAACATCCCCAATCGAATTATTTCATTTTATGATTCCCAAGGCATTCATTTTAAGTTTTGTGTAGAGGTAAGAGTGACAGCTGTGTTTGCAAAGCTTGAACTGTTTTCTTAAACAAAACACTCCCCTCTTTTTCTGTTCAGCCTTAAACTTTAAATGCAGTGTGTCTGTTGTTGTCCTGCCGGGTCTGAAATGAGTATCAGCTCGTCCTGCTGAGGAGTCTGAAGCGCAGACCTCAAGGGTCACACTGGAGCTGGGAGTCGAGGTCAGATTGCCTAATTAGCCCGACGGTTAATCAGCCCGCCTTTTGTGGCTCTGTCTTGTCACTCCCACAAAGAGCAGGGGCTCAAAGCCAAGTGCCACAGGGAAGCCGACGAGCCAGGGGGAGAGTAAAGGCAGTTCTTTAAACAGCTGAGGGACTTGTGTTTAGGAAGTGATAAGTTGTGGTCATTTTTGGAGGAGGTTGCCTGGGTGAGAGATCAGGGCTGAAGATGCTGTAGTGCTGGCCAGTAGTGGGGTTGGTTTGCCCGTTACTGTGCTGTTCACAGCACGTTGCCTTTTTCCTGTGTCTGCACTGGTCCGAGGTGTCTGCCTCTGGATATGACCTGGCAAACTTTCGAAGGTGCAACCTGAACACTGGAGTTAAATTATCAGTCTTCCTGGTAAAAAGCAGCCAGAAAAGTTTTGCTGGGACTAGCAAATGGTAATGACCCTCTTACAAAAGCTAATTTTGTCAACTTAATTGCTTGCTTGATGCAGCAGCCCTCTACTTTTAACTGTGTGTAGTTGTTGGCTTACAGAAGAGTAGTAATTATTGTACCCAGGAGAATTTCCAGCTAGGACTTCTGAATGAAGATACTAGTTTCCTGCTGGCATTTGCTGAGGATGAAGCTAATGTTTGTTCTGGGAGCAAGAGACCTCGTGCACTCCAGCTTCTGAACTCGCGGCATAAACCAGGGGTCCCTCTCAGCAGCCCTACAGTCTCTCCTGCAGTTTTGCAATGTGGCCTCTCCAGTCCTGTGCCAGGCAAGGCATTTGCACTGAAATGTCTCACAAACATGAGACACTTCTGTTGCTGGATTCCAATTCCCAAAACTCCACTGTGATCCACCCACTAAGGTGAATGTTAAGTGTGCTGGAGTGTGTTTAAATTGTGCTAACAACCACCAGCCTGTTTACAGAGAAGTAGGAGGATTTGCTTAACCCAAGACCATAGGCTCATTTATCTTGCTTCCCTCCCTTCACTTGCGTCCAACTATTTTTTCCTGAATGTCACTAAAACTGTCCCTGGAGCTTTGTTGATTAGCTGCAGAACTCGAAGCGTCCTGTGTTGAGATTCAGGCAGGAAAATGCTGTCCTCTTGAATGGAAGGGCCTTGGTGTCAGCCAGGTAACCCAGGAGAGAACACGTGCCAGACTGCAGTGTGTGTCTGAGGGCGCTCTGACTCCGTGCCCGAGTGCCACAGCCAGTCTGGTATTAAGTATACCAGTGCGTGGTGGGGCTGAGGGCTGTTAAAGCTCCCCTTGATAGACCAAGATGAGCCTTGATGGTAGAAGGCACAGCACCCACCACAGTTCATCTCTTTAGATCTGTGCTCAGCTCCTAATGCTTAATGCTCACCTGAAATTTGTCCTCATTGTCAAAAGGATACCAGCAACAATGTCAATGTCTCTCTCCTGATCAGTAGATGGTGAATAATATTGTTGGTTTTTTTTCCTTTCCTTTTTAAAGAACATTCGAAAGTATTTGCTGACTGAAGCAAAAGAGAAGAATTGCCCTGAGTTTCTTCAGGGGTGGCAGACTTCTGTGACAAAGGTAAATGGCAGCACTTCGAGCCGTGGACTCTGACTTTTTGGGAGATTTTAGGAGGCTGCTTCTAAACTCATTTATTTGTACAAGTAGTGAATTGTTTTACGCTGACCACGTGGAGGGTTGTAGGAGCGACCAGGTGGCTACATGTGGGAATTAGACCTCTGTTGCTCATCCAGCTCTCACCAGGTCTTTAATACTTTCTGCAAGTGCCTTGGTGATCTGAGCCTGATCTCTGGTCAATTAAATATCCATGCAGCAAAACCTGTAGCTGGTACCTATGTTGGCACCAGGTCAAGGACTGAATGAGCTGGAGACCCAGCTTCCTCACTTCTCCCACAAGGACTGTTCTTGAACTATGCCAAGCGGATGGGATTTGGTGAGGGAGGGAAGAGGCTAATGCTGCTACTGCCTGTATTTTGTATTTGCTATGGACAGAGGGCTTTGGTCTCCAGGGCTGTTTATGGCACATTACGTTTGATCACAAGTAAAGTCTGGCAACAACGAAAGGGAATAACTTGTGTGTAGTGTAAATGAGGGAATATGTGAATTGCGTAGCCATCCCATAATGGCTTCAAAGATATAAACCAGGTCATTGCACACCAGACATACTCCCAACAGCTTCCTCCTCACACAGGTTTATTTTTAGATGCTGATACAATGATGAAATGATTCCTCTCTACACTCATGCACACCCTGTGCAATCAGAGTTTGGCCTCCTGTATTCTGTGAGGTAGAAGACCTGGGAGTTGAGGGAAAAGAATTACTTTTCCACTTCAAGTGCCAGAGACGTAGCAGCACTAGTGAGTGGAACTTTTTAGCTCTGCATATCAAAATTGAGCATGTTTGAATAAATAACGAAGGTTAAAAGTTATCATTTGAGACTGCCTCGCTCAGTCCTGTCACCTGGTGATGTACCACTCTTCGGGTTCTTTGAGACCCTTTGGCGTGGCTGGGGGAGGAAAGCCACTGCTGGCTGCATGGATGCTGAGAGTAATCTTCCTCCAGGCCTGTGTGACTTTGCTGATGTAGTGTGGTCCTGTGTAAAGCAGATAATGCTGTCCAAACATTTATTTTAACTAATTGAGAAGCTGTTCTGTGTAGGTCACTAAAAGAAAATAAACTTGAAAGAAAGATTTGTAATTTTTTTTTCTGTCCAACTCTATATATTTTTCTAAATGTTAGGTGTTATTCTAAGGAGGTGTTGAGTGTCACCTTGCAAAAACTGGGATCAGAGTAAGTAATTACAACTCCAGTTTCTAGTGCTGCAGAACATCTAGCTCTGAGAACAAGATACCTGATTGTTACGCCGAATCTCCTTTTGGATTTTAAGCAGGAGTTAGAGAATAGAAGGATAAGTAAAGATCTAATATGTCTCTTCTTGTTTCTTTTCCTTTTAGTGCATTCCACAACAGAAAAATGACAGTGACTGTGGGGTTTTTGTGCTCCAGGTAAGAGTACTGTTTTTTACAAATCAGTGGCCTGTGTTGTTCGTATAGTAAATGTCCTTTTTTTCAATCAAGGCTTTTCCTTTTCCTCAGTACTGCAAGTGCCTCGCCTTAGACCAGCCTTTTCAGTTCTCCCAGGAAGATATGCCCCGAGTGAGAAAAAGGATTTACAAGGAGCTGTGTGAACGCCAGTTAATAGACTAATAAAATGCAGCCAACCTAATTTCTCTGGCATTTATGACAAGTTGCAGCTGGTGTTTGTGTACTTGAATTTCTGAAAACTTCCGTGAATTTTGAGTGATTCTTAGCTGAGTGGTGTGGCCACTGTTGTTACCTCAATTTTTTGACAAGCTCTTTAACTGGCAGAACATAACAGAGCTGCCGTAAAATATTCCTAATGTCAGTTTGGTTCTCTTATGTTCTTTCCTGTATTTAATATTTATTATCTCAGCATGCATATAGGCAAAGCATGCAACTAAACCCATAAAACTGTAGATTTGGTGCACCTTTGAGATGTAGCTAGAAATGACAAATACAGGTGAATTTGTCTGGAAACATAAAGATGCATGATATGTTTTCTGATGCAATAACGCTTTGAATGTATCAAAAAAAATCAATGCCATAAAAAGAACAGCTAGAACCTATTTGATAGTTCCATTGTCCCTATTGTGGCTGTATAATATTGAATTATGACTTTTTAGGGTGGCTAAACTCATCTACAGATTTAATTTGTGGAGACCCCTTTTTTAAATAATTCAAGTTGCTAATAAAGTTTGTTCTGTTAACATTTATCCAGCTGTCATTATCAGCCTGTCCCTATAGATAAAAAGCAGCCTTTGCACAAATAAAGCTTCAGCACTTGTCTGTATAATAAAAAGCACGAGGGTGTTCAGTCAGTCAGATTGATGGTATGCTCCTGTATGCTGCAGAAGTCTCCATGATGTGTGTATTAAGGAGAATTATAAAACTGGCCCTGAAGAGTCACAGCTTAGATACTAAGATAAGCTCCTTGGCTGTAACTGTTTAAATCTCAGATGACTTTGAGTCATTTTTCAGTTCCACAACGTGCAATGAAATGTACCATCGCTCTCTTCAGCTCTGTCTTCAAATGAATTCCCTTCAAGCTTGTCGTGTTTAACCTCCCATTGGCTTTTGCCTTTGTTCAAATATAAATTAATTCATCTCTGCTGCATCTGCTGTTTGATTGTCTCAAACATCCCTAGTTTTGTTTGCGTTCGGTAGCACCGATGGGTCTGGTTGGGAATAACGGCACTTGTGGTGGGTGCTCTACAAACACAAAAAGATTGTGTCCTCCTGCTCTGGAGGGGCAGGAGGCCGAGTCCGGCGCTGAACTTTGCCAGGTTGTTGCACTGGGCAGGGATAAGGGAGAGCAGTGGATCTTGAGGCTTTTGTGTTTTCACCTTGATCTGTAAACTATGATGTGCTCCTTGCTGAAGAGAGCTAGTTTTGTTTGAAGAGGCTGCTGTATGGGGCTGCTACACCAGCAAACGTCTTGGCTGTGTTTTTCTGCCAGATAAAGGAGTGAGCCCAGAGGAAAAGTATTTTTAATGCTAAACATCATCTGTTGCACAGCTTCACTTTGTGTCTGTCCATAGCCCTGACTTCTGATGGAGGAAAACCACTTTGAGTTCCCTGTCTTGCAAATTAATTCAGGCTTGAGCCAAGCCAGGTGCAAATCCCTCTGAGATTACGGGAGGGAGGAGGGAGAAGTGCGGGAGTGCCAACGCAGTCAGGCTGGGGGGTGGAAGCATGTTCGTGCTGTGCTGTGCTAGAGAAGGAGGTCCTGCAGTATCCTTGTGCGTTCCCACTTCCCCTTGTTGGCAGCTGGCAAGGACTGGCTTAATTTAGCAAGATAAGGAAGGCCTTAGGCACTTGGTTAGATAATTTAAACAAGGAACTTACTGAATCACAAAGAACCTTAAGACCCGGACTGGCTAAACATACGTTTGCCAGTCGTATGGTGCAGAGCCCCCCACAGCACATGGTTTCTTTGTGTGTTCCCTGAAGTGTTACCGATACGAACAGCAGCACCGTCTTGGGGCAGGTGTCTGTGAGCAGTGGAGGGCGACTTCCATGAAAATCAAAACTTGGGGTGTAGTTTCTCATGTGCTAGGGTAGAACGTGTAAGCCAGCGCTGCCATTCTTGTCTCCTCTCTGCACTGCTGTCACATGAATGGTCCAGATGCTTATGCTGCCGTGTGGTGGGACCAGCTGAACTGATCCAGCTTACAACTAACTCGGCAAAGAGGCTGCTCTTAACCCAGAGGACAGAGGAGTTCTCACCTCAGTGTAACTTCTCACTGAATGTGTATACTGGCATGAATGGAGAGGGAGAATTGGGTGGCCAGGAGGAGACATGACAGCAGTGCCAGCTTTGGGTGCACGCACGTGAAGCCGTATCCTCGAGCAAGGCTCGCTGCTGCAAGGGAGTGGCATTCAGAAGAGGAGCTGCATAAGCCTTTATTTTCAGAACTTAAGATATTTGGTAAGGAAGCTTGACAGATATGCTGTGACAGTGTACCAGCCTGGGAGAGTCCAAGGAAGACCCTTATTTTTTGTGGAAGTTGCCTCCTTGATGGATATTTTTCATTGCGTGGGAATGTGTTGGAGCGCTGGACCACAGGTAGTCCTTTTCGGAAACTTGGTGCCTACTGCTGGTTGGTAGGAATCCATCTTCCTCTGTATGAGAGGCTGGGAGGAGTCTTTTAAATCGTGATCTCTTTATCGGTGGCGTCAGTCAAAGGACAGTATTTCTGTCAACTTTGTGTTAAACGGGAACATGGATGCTTTGAGGCAAGTGCATGTGTGGACCAGATCATTTGAGGGGCGGGGGGCTTGGATTTGAACGTGCTGCCTTGTGAATGGGGAAATGGGGTGGGGAAAGATGCATGTTGGAAAGTACTTCTTATGTGCTTTCTTGTCATCTAGAGGTTTGCTGACAAGTGTTCCGGTTGGTTATGGGGCAGTACAGAGGAGTTGCACTTGAGTCTCCAGCTGTGAACACACCAGTGTGAGGCCTCTTTATTAAAAAAAAAAAAAAAAAAAAAGAGGGGAAATTGAAAACAGAGCTAATGTAAGCAAAGTATGTTGGTGCGGGGTTGAAATTAATCACAGGCAGTCAGAATCTCAGACTTTGTAATGGTGTATCCTGTGAAACTGGACTAATTAACTCCTCCTTGAGAATGTCTTTGATGCCTTAAAGGAGATGGACTCCATAATCTGTAGTCGTTTTACCAGTTCTTAAAACATTCAGGACTGTGTAGAGTGTTTTTATTATGAGAGTCACATTTATGTGGATGTAGTTATGGCTGTTAGTAATTCCATTAATGTGATCTTCAGAATTTCATAAATCGCTCTGAACTGTTTTGGCTGATGCTTAAATTTCATGACTTGTTCCGAAGAGATTGTCTCGCTGTGGTGATTTATACAAATGGTCCCAGAACCGATGAAGCCTCCGTCCCGTGGCTGACAAATTTAAGCTACCTGAGTTGTAATAAACCGTAAACATGATGGAAAATAAATTATTAGTTTCCATTTTGTTTGCTTTAATCTATAGTTTAAAACGACTCTGCAGCTGATACAAATCAAAAAATGCAAAATGTGGCCTTGATTCTGGAAGGTAAGTAGAGAAGGGCCTGTTGCTGAGCTGTTAGACACTGGCAGCATGGAGGCTGGGCCTTTGTGCTGGCTGAGGGGCCGTTGCTCCCTTCTTACCCAGCCTCTTGAGTGTGAAGGTGGTATTTTGAATTTTCGCTTGCACTGATTACCGAGCCAGACAGGCTGGTGAAGAATTGCTGGCTTGTGTTGAATCTCTCGCATAATGCTTAACCTGCCTTTACTTTCTCAGAGTTTTGTTTTGCATTATCTACTGTAGCATTTATTCATGTCGGTGTGAAAATTGAAACCTTGGGAAGTGACGTTGACTTAACTCCACCAAGCAGCAACTTTGGTTTGTGGGTGTGTTCTTGCATCGAATGAGGCCCATGTTCCTGTGAAGTAATAAAATTGAGTTTTACCAGAAACCCTATTTTCTTTCAGCAGTTTGGTTTCATTTTAATTTTAAAAAGCAACTGATGTGATGGTTGAGGGAATGTTTGTAGCAGCTTGTTTTGGGATCTATGTTATTAGGAAAAGCCTCTCCAGTTGATTAGTTCAATAACTCTGAACTGTACGCTAATGATGCTCTCTGTTCCGTAGCGCCACAGTGATATAACTTACTGTGGTTTGAGCTGTGACAACATACAAGATTGGAGATGTCACATATTGCATAAATAAGGGTGGAAATCTTGCATTAGACACTTTCTACTAAGGTGGCATTTAAAAAACACAGATCTGTCAACAGAACAGGTAGGATTTAAATTGCTCTTCTAGATCAAACTAAATTAATGCCCTTCTTGTATCGCTTTCTGATTTAGCTGTGTAACTATAGAGTTAAATCTTGTCTTTGAATTTTACAAAGCTGTACAGCTTGTGAATTTGTGATAATGGGGGGAATGAAGGCTTAGTGAATGTCTTTAAGCTATTAATCATGAGACTGGCAACACCATTGTCTTTATTACATTCATAATTTAAAAATCCTATCATGGAGGAGGAAACATGGATGCTTGTTAAATATATTCTTCAGTGGAAGGTACTAAGAAATCAGATCGTTAAAGTACAGAAGCATAAGAGACACTAGAGCCTTGCCAGGAACAATAATTACTATTTATATGTAATAGGCATTGGGAGGGAAGGAGATGAGTCTGGTTTGCTTGTGCCTGAACTTAATGGATTTTATGAGTAACCAACTAGAAGGATTTGGGGATTGAATTTAATTTTCAGAGCATGTAATATTACAAACTATAGAGCTAAAAACCGTTGCAAACTGAGTGAAATATCTTGAGAAATCAACTGGTTTGTTGTCTCTCAACACAAGTAAGCAGAACACATGCAAAGCAGCTCCTGCCTGTAACTGATGAGTTCTTAATTATTGTGTTTCATTGCAGCTCTGGTGGTAACTGATCTCCCCCAACGCGGCATTTTCTTGGAGTTGCAGACCTTACCTAGTTCTTGGGTTACCTGGGGCACTTTGTGGGCAACTTTGGGAAGTGGCTGAGAGGAGAAGGGATCAAAAACCCCTTGGGGAACCTGTTTGCATTGCCATGTGATAAATGTGTCTGGGAGGAAGGGCAGGGGAGGAACTCAGCTTTAAATAAGATGTATTTAACTGGATAATGTGGGTCAGGTCACGTTTATGGTACATGAGCTTGATACAGAGAAGGAGCCATCTTGTTTATGGAAGTCTTTGGGATGAGTGGGAGAGAAATGTGGGGAAGAGATGCCTTCTGCAGGGCCAACGGCGCTGCCGTGCAGGTAGGGACGCTGGGTCTCACTTCGAGCCCGTGCATTTTAGATGAGCTTAATGCAGGCAGCAACTGCAGCAAAGGAAGAAACTCCCTCGGCAGCATTCAGCTGAACATCACGTTTGCCTAGGGCAGTCGTGGCTTGACAATTTATCCTCAGCATTTCTGACAGCTATTGAAGAGCGGACAGTGTCCTTCTGCTCCGCTCCAAACTCCGGGGCTGCTCGATGGCTCTCGCAGATGAAGTCGATTCCAGCTCACCTTTCAGTTCCTGGGGTCTCGGGGGTCTCGGGGTTGAGGTTTTTTTGCTTTTAAAGATGTCTGAGGCACAGGGAAGTTTAAGGTGTATCTTCAATAAGTATATTGCCTTCTCATTCAGGAAACTTGGTTTTGGAGATCTGCTTTCAGTTTTGCATGCTGAAATGCTTCTGTTTCTTACGCAATCCGTACAAGGCAGCAATCTTTAAATGCTACTACTAATGAGCAGAAAGAGACTTAAGGGCTTCAGGGCTGGTAGAGTTTTGTTTTGTCCTCTGGTGGATCACAGTTCAGATGAATAGTTTTTTCCTTTAGAACATAAATATAGCTAAAAGATGCTGAAAAACTTTAGGCTAATGAAGTCCAATGCCTTAAATTTTCGGCCATTTCGGATTCTTGTGGACACTAGGTGGTCCCCAGACAGGATGCCCAGTCTTCAGCAGGGAGCGGGATGTGTTGAGAGAATCAGTGCAATTTAGAAGACGGGGAGCAGGCGGGTTCGATTCCCCAAATCACTGTTTGGTCTTTTTACCGGAACGTCCATTAGAAACGGAGCATTTAGGTCCTGGTGAAGTTGTTGGCAGGGCTGCAGCCGGTGGCCATGCATGCGGCTGGCTGGGGGGGTTGCCCTGGGTGCAGCCTGGGTCAGGTGGCTCCTCCCGAGGTGCTTTTTGGCCACCAGATGTCACGCAAGGACCGTGGGAGCCGCTCCCGGGCTGACCCGGCCGCCACCTCCGCTGGTTGCGTGTCGCCCGCCACGTTGCTTGCTTGGTGTCTCCTCACGCGTTTTTCTCAGCGAAGTCTGCACCGCACTTGCAAAAAGAATGTGCATGTTAAACCAAAGGCCCTCCCCCTGCCTCCCACCCGCCATCAAATCCACTGAAAATCCCGCTGTATCAAACATGTAAGTGTTTGGCTCCGGCACGATTACTCCGGAGTCCCATCAATTTTACAAATTGGCCGAAACATTTTTTGGTAGAGAAGTCTTGCATACCAGAAGTCTTTAGTCTGATCAAACTGCTGCCCTACTATAGATCATGACTGTTATTTTTATAACCCTGCATTACCATGGCAAATGCTGGTGGAGGGGGGGAAAACCACATCAGTAGCAACTTCAGTCTGATTTGTGGTCATATGCTTATAACTTGACATGGTTTTGCAAATAACTAAACAAAACCAGGAATTCGTTTAGGGGGAAAAAAGAAAAAAAAAAAAAGAAAAAAGAATCAAAAAAAACCCCTGCTGCATCAAATATCTCGTGTGGAGAATCTGACTTGCTCAGAGTTTGGATCTTTTAATGGAAAAGTTC
>JMFS01059608.1:0-12501 GCA_000699545.1 Podiceps cristatus | reverse complement strand
TCCCCTTGGTGAATCCATGCTGACTACTCCTATAGCATTCTTATTTAATTCAGATCAATTTCCAATCACTTATATCATCCATCACATTATCTTCTCAAAAAATGAATGCAGACTGACCAAAAAGACCACTAAGACTACAATATTTATACTATACAATGCACTGCTGATTAAACTACAATATTTTGTTCTGCTATTACAGGACAACACAACTACACATTAAGTTGTCTCCACATCTGTGTTGATGTCACTCAATCAGTTTTGTGTGAGTCTTGACACACATCAGAGAAAACAACTGGAATGTCACAAATTAAAAGTTGCTTGTCAAAAGCTGTCTGTTGTCCTGGTACAATTCAGTCACATGCACTGACAAACAAGCATAGAACAGTTTCCCTGGAAAAATCAGAGTTAGCTACCATTGCAATCAATTTTTCCAGATGCTAAATTAGCATCTGGTAAATCAGCATCTGGTACCAGCATTAGCTGGTAAAAGCTACTGTATTTACATCTGTCAAGATAAACTTCAAGGTAAATAGAACAAAATTATATAGTCTCTTTTCAACATCTAGCCTAGCTAGCACAGTGGGGTGCACTGAGTTGTGCAAAGTCTAAAATCCTGGGAAAAGGAGAGAATCAGTTTGAAAGTTCTTCCTTAAAACTATAAAAGCAGACAATATTAGTTTCAAAGGTGTTTATGTAAAACATGTCAAATTTTTGCATTCTCACCTTCATTCCCAGTTGGCTGTGATAAACCCATCCCAGGTGGTGACCGATAAACCAAAAGTACAAGACACTGAAGCAGAGCCCATAACTACCACTAGACCTACCTGTAATCTCCCCCTGGCTTTGGGAGGGACTGCCCTTTGTCAGTGTTTCCCAGGGCCAAATAAAGCTGTCTTAACCAACAGATCTGGCCTTCAGCCCACCAGCTGGCTATGCTGGTTTACTTTGCCTTAAAAGCTGTCAGTCACTGCCTCACTTTTTTCCACGGTACGTTTCAGAAGCTAGAAGCAGCTCACCTGCAGAGCAGCACAGGCCTTCAACCTGCTCACCACCACACAGAGCACAGCTACGCCACCCTTGAGCAAGCTGGCTATATGCTGAAGTGTATACACACACCCCACGCAACAGTTACACTTCAATCAGAAACCACACTCTGGTAATGCAAGAGAATGCACAGGTTTGCCTTTAAGTGAAGGGCAAGCTCTATATAAATAGAGCATTAATAATGAAACTGTCACCTTTGTTTTTCTGATTGAGATCTGACCAACATGTGATGAGGTTTAAATCAGTTCAAGCTAACCAGGTCAAAACCACATGCTTTCCCTCTCTGGGAAGCAGAGCTATGGTGAAGGCAATACTGGAAGTTGGTTATCCCTTCCCTTTCCCACCCTCTTCAGAGTAGCAATAGCTCCCTACCTTTAAATGGTAGTAGTCTGATACCTAAGGCAATACAATCACTACCCAATCTGACATCCTTCCTGTTTTACTACCACTGTAATCACATGCTCTAAAATGTCTCAGTAAATCAATTTGTATCAAAACTTTGGTACCACATATATATCCAAAAAATAAAGACAACCTAAGAAAGAAAACCATTTGTCAAATTCATGAGGACAGCTAAAGGTAAATATTCTGCAACACCCCTCCTGTCAAAAAATCATTTCAAATTATGTACCAGAGCACAAGTCTAGATCAGCAAGAGGTGCAGTGCAATTGGAATAGATTGGTAGACTTGAGTCTTGAGAATCCAAACGTTCACACTGAGTGTTTTCAGAGGTTTTGCTCTGAACTAGCTCTAGCCTGGTCTCATGGACTAAGGAGAGAATTATATTCACCTTCAGAGCACGTTATTAAGTTTATTTAATTCAAAATGAATTCAGTTCACACACTCTAAGGTCACTCTACCACATGAAATGCAGCAGAGCCCATTAAGGTTGGATGATCAAGAGACTCAATTCAAAAGAGCACTCATGACCTGAAATAAAACACCAATAGAGACACACCCATATTGCAGGTCTGCCGATTTTAAAAAATATTTTTCTGTTACAAAGAAATCTAAAACTCAAACCGGAAATACGGAAAAATACATCACATACTTAAAAACAACCTCCAACGCAAACAGAAGGGGATTTACAGCACTGTATCTTTCTTGCACATTTGTTGTTGGGGAAAGTGTATGCCAGTTTTCATGCATTAGATTGGTAAATTCTGAGGTGTTGAAAAATGTTTTGACAAAGTCCAGAAAAATGGCTTGCATGTTTCTGACAAAGCCCCATCTTAAAAGCCATCCTCTTCTCTCAAACACCATTAAAAGTTAAACTATGATATATATTGATGTGACCTGGAAACACTACGTCATACTACTGTGAGGCAGACATCTGGAAAAACAACAAACCACCAGAAAAAATATCAGGCAAATGAAAAATTTTAACAGATAATAAAAATTCAATCATTTCCCTTTGAAGAATTAATGTAAGAAGTGACAGGAGAGTTCAATATGCTCCATCTCAAATCTATTTATATCACCTAATTAATGTCTTGGTTTTCCCTTTTTTCCACGGAATTCACAAGGGGAACACTGAATTAACTTTAACATTTAAGTGCTTTTGGAGGAATCTTCTGAAGATACTCTATCAACAGATGCACCATGTAATCTATGGGCAGAAATAATGTTACTCTCTTTCACATCTCCACTGTTATTACACCACAAGAGAGAAATCTGGTTTTCTCTACTCCAAGATTTGCTCATGTAAATTCTTGCTATTTTATGCCTTTTTGTTTGGTTGGGTTTGTTTTGTTTTTGTTTTTTTTTTTGTTTTTTAAACTAATTCTGACTGGCTCTCCACCTTCTCCCTCCGTAATCACACGAACCTGAAGTTTAGATGATTTGGGAAAACAACATTTAAAATATTTACCCATACTGTACCTGTTTCAGGTAATCTGCTATACAGTCTGCAACACTACATTTGTAATTGGAAGCAATAATTAAAGTGTTTATTTCAGCTAATAATTTTGTACATTCAGATATAAGAATTAGAAATTGACCTTTGAACTGAACAGCCAAATAAGAGACAACCAAAGACCCATTCCTGGCTATTTTTTACGATCGCAGGTATATGCTCTAAAGCATACAGTTGGACCATCTAGAGGGCAAGACGCATGCAAGTAGTATGTAATCTATCTGCACTCACTGTATCAGTGTTAAAAAAATAGATATATTAAGATAATTTCTTTTACTAGCTCACATTCTAACTGTTAGTTAATAATGTTACTATGTTGGCAACCAATACAGAAAGGGTTTCAAAAAACCGACACTTTAAATAGTTAGCAGAATTTGTTTAACTGTAAACTACAGAAGTTTGTAGAAGTTTTGGTCCCAGACACTGCTGCTCAAGTTACAGACTTAATCTGCCTTTTTCTTTTTTCCCCAGTCCACATCAGGATCTGTAAGAATCAGCTAGCAGCAGAGGAGATGTTTCAGCTAGGACGCAAGATAAATACATTCTGCAAAACCAACAACATCAGTGTATAACTCATTCTGTTCTTCAGCTTGAAGGATCAGGCTCCAAAGCAAACAGTAAACTACTGTTACCAGTGCTCAGGACAAAACCAAGTTATTGCACTGAATGCTTGATCAGCTTTAAACTGCATAGATATGTACAGACAATACTAGTAACACAGTAATGTTAGAATGGTGGAAAATTAGAATAGAGTCTTGCTTTTTTTTAATAGAAGCAGTAAGTCAAATTTGCTAGATGTAACATTTCCCAACAAGTACCAGCAGGGCACAGTTTTTAGTGAAAATGATACAACTCATTGAAAGATTTTTTTACAGTGAATATATCAACGCTAAGTTATCTGCAAATAACCTTGAGATACATTATATGTACTTCTATGTATTTAGAAAAGACAATACAGAATTCTATTTAAACAAGGGGAAACTCAATTCACCCAAAGTACTTTAACGTCAGGAGAAAAGCAAGCCATAATCCAGAAATGGTGAAATCTACTAAATACCTGTATATCTCAATGACAGTCTTTTTTGAATGATAGCCTTACTGTTACCAATATTAAAAAAATCAAGCAAATACTTCTAGCAATAATGTAATATGCGTAGACCGTAACTGCTATGAAAGAATAGTGTTTGCAGGAAGAAGTTATATAAGTCCTACTCATACAGGTTTAAAAAAAGCATTCAGACAATACTTCCTCTAATGAGTTCTGACAGTAGAGTTTAATGTAACTCTAATCCCATAACAACATGCATTTTACTGATTGCATTCCAATTCTGTTACAGTATTTTAGCATGAACAAGTGGTTATTCTAACAGTATTAAATTCCTAAAACACATACAAAGTATAAGACAAAAACCTTTGTTCCAACTAGTAAAAATTCTAGGCAGCCAGTAGTTTTGTCTCAGAAATAGAATTAAGTAGCTCTCATTAACTCCCCAAATTTCAGAGACATGAATGATTACATCAAGTGACACAAAGCAGGACACTCTCTTCTGGTCCAGTTTCAACCATCTGTCAGTAACATGGACATGCTAGAAAAGCTACACACTGTCACAAAAAAGGAGTTTAGAGAATTGTAGTCTGCGTATCTAACACAGAAAATAAGATGCTACAATTAACAAAATAAAGCCCCTTGCAGAGGAAAGTAGTTTAATTTGAGACACATTAACACTAAATACATAGAACTAAGTTCTGCACATATTCCTTATGGTCACTATATTCACTTAATGTTATTTTGTTATTTGAACCACTGTAGAAAATTCAACACAGAGAATGTGGCTTTTCAACACAAAATGCTTATCAGTCTGGGATGGGGGGGGGGGGGGGGGGGGGATGGTGACAGACACTGTACACGTTGTGTATGTTTGTGGGGTTTTGTATTCTTGTGGGGTTTGTTTGTTTTAGTATGGGGAGGGGGGTTGTCTGGTTTGGTTTTGTTTTGTGGGTTTTCCATTGGTTTTGTTTCTTTGTTTTTAAACAGACTAACATTTAGGTCACAGTTTGTGCACAGGAATATTATAAAAAGCACTTTTAATCATGCTTTTAGAAAAGCATTTCAGTATTACTTTGAGGTGTATTTTAGCTGTTGGAGAAGATGTATGGAGATTGGTTTATTACAGTATACAGTAGTAGTACAGCAATTTTTTACAGCATGCAATAAAGTTGCCTGAAAAATGTACAGGAATTCCACAGGCACTTTAATGATTATTAGCTGTTTGGTAAATATTTGCAGCTACTTTTATGCAGTATCTCAAACTATTCTTTGGTTTTGAACAGAAAGATTAACAGATCCATAAGGAATATAAGTAGTTACCAGTAAAGCTATAAAGAAGAAAAATTCAGAGTTAAGAAAGTTGTCAAGAACATTGTCGTTGTGTCTAACTTACACCATTGTGCTTGCAATCAAAAACAGTAGCACTGTTGTTTTACATTAAAGAATCTCTGCTCACTTGTAGCTGAATTGGAAACTATTTCATCTCTGTTTTCACTTAATTGAAAACGGTCTGGTCATTCATAAGTAGCATCTGCTCAGGCCACAACCTTGGGTTTAGAGAACCTTAAACAAAAGAAATGAAACCACTAAAATTACTGTCCAAGTGCTCCTGTCATTAATATCTCTTACATATGTATTTTGTACACAGATCACATAATGTATTAGAATAGAAACATATAAAGCAAACAACACAGTCCTATGTTTCTTGGAAAAGTTCAAGCCTCACAAAATATCTAATATAGTTCAATTGTTAAGTACATGGAGTTCCCAAGACAATGAAAGAAAGTAATAACAAACATTATTTTTCCCCCATAAAGTTCTAAGATGAACTTTCCAACAAATTTGTATTGGACATTTTTCAAAGAGACACTATTAGATACCCTATAAACTATATTGATATGCATAAAGACTATATACTATAGAACATAATTCTAGAATACTGCACATGGTGATATCAATGCAGAGCGAAGCCTGATAAATTTGTATCTTTTTTATTTCTCACTTATCCAACACTAAAAGAAAATTAAAGTTGTAAGTAAAATGTCCTTATAATACATTCTCCAATTATTAGTGAAACTAATTTATTTCACTCTGTATTTGCAAAAGCAGTACTTTTTGGGGTGGTGGTGAGGTGGAATGTGCTCATGAAATTGTCTTTACCTACCAGTATTAAAAGTCTGTGCCAGAATTATATTACAAAACAGTTTTGTTATAGAATAATAGAATTTTCTATATCATGGCTGGCATTAAGGCTGTAGCCATGTCCTTAAACCCCAAGCAAATTCTGTTCAGTGGAAATGCACACATGCATTAATAACACTCTCTGCACAAAGGAACACAGATAAAAAACCCACTTTTCTCACATTGTTATTTACTGCCACACTAGTTAGTTATCAGCTCACAATCTTAATGATATACTATTAGTCTCCCAGCTGTTAGTTTCAGTAATTTTGTTTTAAAATTAAAGTTCTGTGTGACTGGGCTGGAAATCAGAAACATGCCTAATGTCCTGAGAGGTCAATACTCCTAAGCAAGTGGCTACTACAAGGAATTCCAGTATTGGGTACAAAAGCAAAACCAGCTTACAGACAGCATGTTACTGACAGGTTTCAATACTACTGGCAGTTAAACAGAAAGCTTGGCACTGTTAATCAAGAAGCTGCTTGTGTCTCATGAAATTTCTCCCTCCATTTGTCACTGCACTGTGCAGAAAACAAGACATGCTCCTTTGCATAACATAGTTACAGTGTACAGTATATAATCTCGAATAGATATCTTGGGGTTTTGTTTTTACGGATAACGCATAATAGAGAATAATTTTGATGCACTTCAGCCACTTCTAATATATATATGTATACTCATTTTAAGCAGATTCAGAAATGAATCTAAACATACATTCTTTAAAGACCTAATTACTCATCAAATGCCTACAAGATCATTTAAATGAGAGAAACAGCACCATGCTCTCCTGAAAAAGATTTTTAAATCCTCTCTCTCAGTAAGAAAATTATTTTAATCTGACCCCCAATTACCTTAACATTTCTCAAAGAATTTACATTAAGTATCTAAAACAGTCCAGGTGATATCTGGTCTCCCATTCTAGTGTTGTAAATTTTGAGAACATTCTTTCCAATTACCTTATTTGTGCCCTAAATTGGGACACATGTTCAAGCATAATTTAACTATGGGAGGGGTATTTTATATTTACTCTTCCTGACTAGCAAGGTTGTAGCAGGTCATCCTTTATGCTCTTTTACATAACAAATTTTTACTTTTCAACCACCGAGGAAATTATAAATTATATCAGTTGTGATGTGTTAAGTGTGGTTTACTCTGAGAAAAACAGAATACTCCTTGGATATCTGACAATCAATTTATTCATAATTACTGAGGTAGCACAGGCATACTGTTAACTTCTGAAGATTTCAGAACAGATAAAATTACTAGATGGATGTAGGCCCACCCCCCACCCCCTTTTCCCATGACTATAAGTTTTATTTCTTTTCTTATTTACTTTTACCATTGATAAAAAGGTCCATTTAAAAAGTGAGCTTACTCACCAGGTGGGTCTCCCAGACATACACAGCTCTAGCTGTAAAGCCACACAGAAGCCTGTCAAGTGGCCTGCTGCCAAGGACTGGCTTTAGATCTATTTATAGCATAAATGTGGTGAAGGCCAGATAAGTCTTATTAGCCTATTTAACAGCTATTTGAAGATTTGTTTATTTAAGATGCAATAACTTAAAAATAACTGCATGAGCCTCAGTTTCTTCAAAACATTGTAAAGCTTAAGCAACACCCTATTAATTCTGAAGCCCTTCACACCTTTAATGACTACAGACTATGTTACATTAAGGGATGGCATGAATTTAAACAAACTGAACTATCACAGCAAACAAGCCATTCATTACATCACCTACAAGTAAAAGCCTGTATATGCATACTAAATCAGCAAGAACTAATACCTTTTTATAACTGGATCTAAATAAGCTAGTTTTGGTATTTGGCACTGGGTCTCGGTAACAGGAGAGAGGCTTAAAATCACAGACCCACGTGGCTAGAACAGAAAATAGTAAACATTACTCCTGCACAGATGTCATTGCAGGCAGAAGGATGCAACTCAGAAAAAGAAAAGACTGTGATGTAAAGATTTAAAAACAAAAACACCCCCAAACCCCAACAAACTAAAAGGATCTGAACTTGGTGTTTGCAATTGGGTGAAAAGGGAGATACTTGAAGAGCATACCAAAAGAAAAAAAAAAAAAAAAGCTCTATTAGAATCACTCATGATCACGTTCGTGTAAATCAAAGTCTTAAACAAAAATTCTTGATTCACGATTAAGAAAAGGGAGATGGGTACAGTTTGTTACAGGAAATAAAACAATTAATGTAATGATGACCCGAGTTTACTATGTCTCACTTTCAATGTGAGGTGTATCTTATAACATCCCACTGGTTTAACATTTTTGTTTAAATTCTACTATCATTTGAAGGGGAGAGAAGGGGAAATCAAATTCATAATTAAATAATAGTTTTAAGTTAAGCTCATTTTTTTCCACTCCTGTGCAGAATGATATTCACTTTTGGTTTAGTAAAGATGGTCCAATGATCTAGTCAAATGCTACATTAATTTAGTGGAGACTGAAGTGGAAATAAGAATTACCTTGTACCCATGTGTTTCACCTACTGCTATTATCTCCTTTCTCTATAAAAGTCCACGTGGAAAACCTATGAGGAGCATGCATGTTCATTCATGTTTCTGTGACAGATGCTGTGAAAGACTAACTTTGAAAAACATTCCACTTCTTGTTTCTGTTTACAACGCAAAGTGAGAAGAGGCTGTGAAGCCACTAGAACTTTAACAATAATTAGGTTTACTAGAAGAAAATCCCACACAAACCTTTTCCAGACTCTCAGCTACTATTATAACAAACCTAACTACAATGTGGTGTTCAGAGAGAGGAATGTATTAGGATGCTTCTTAGCTGTAAGACTATTGTCTTATACCTTTTTAAAGAATGATTAATTTCATTTCTGTTACTAGCTTTACAGAGCTAAACACAATAGCACCACGCTGTGGGAGAAAGCATCGTCATACATACATAGTGAATGAGGCAGCAATTAGGAATTGAGGCATCATAAGAAATGTTTCCAAATGTTTTGGAAGTTGCATGTGCCTCCCAGGTTTAGAAGGATATGAGTTCTGGAATGCTGTCCGATAACTTTCAGTACTAGATCCAACTTAAGACGACAAACTTAAACATACAGTACAGACAGACTGTCAACATATTTCTGATCAGAGTAAACCTGAGCATGTAGAAATATGCATCCCATTCCCACTAGTTTTATAAACTCCAAGATATTTAATATCATTTCAGAGGCCATTCCACTCTCAGAAACACCAAAAGCAGCTTCCACACGCAAACCTGGGTTGAATCCAATTAAAAAGTCAAGCCTTCAGCCTACTGCTGAGGAAACTTACTACAGAGCTTATAGAAAACATGAGATATATCATCTATTTCTCTACCTCAGATACGGAGTCTAACTCAGATACATAATCAGAGAACAGTTGAGGTTGGAAAGGACCTCTGGATATCACCTGTCCACCCCCCTGCTCAAGCAGGGCCATACAGCGCAAGCTGTCAAGGACAATGGGCTTTTAAATACCTCCAAGGATGGAGACTCCACAACCTCTCTGAGTAACCTGTGCCAGCGACCAGTCATCCTCACAGTAAAAAGAACTGTTTCCTGATGTTCAGATAGAGCCTCCCATGTTTCAGTTTGTACCTACTGCCTCTCACTTCCCTCAACCTGCTGGCAACACCCCTCCTAAGGCAGCCCAGGATACCTTTCCCCCTTCTTTGCGGCAAGGGCACGTTGCTGGCTTGTGTTCACCTTCGTGTCCACCAGGACCCCACAGGGCCTTTTCTGCAAAGACGCTTTCCAGCTGGTCAGCCCCAGCAGGTACTGGTGCCTGGGGTTGCTCCTGCCTGGGTGCGGGACTTTGTCGCTTCCCCTTGAATTTCATGAGGTCCCTGCCAGCCCCTTGCTCCAGCCTGTTAAAGTCCTTCTGCATGGCAGCACAGCCCTGTGCTCTATCGGCCACTCCTCCCGGTTTGGTGGCACCTGTCACTCTGCTCAGGGTACACTCTACGCCATCGCCCAGATCGTTTAATGAAGCTGTGGAAGAGGACTGGACCCAGCATTGACCCCTGGGCTACAACGGTAGTTCCTGGCCTCCAACCAGACTTTGTGCCACTGATCACCACCCTCTGGGCCCATCCATTCAGCCAGTTCATCCACCTCGCTGTCTCCTCAACTGGCCCATACTCCATCAGCTTCTCTATGAGGATCTTTTGGGAGACAGTGTCAAAGGCCTTCCTGAAGTCTACGTAGACAAAATCTCTTGCTGTTCCTGCATCTACCATGGAGGGGAAAAAAAAAAACAACGGAAAAAAAAAAAAAAAGAGATGTGCCAACTGCAAGTAGGGATCAAAGGTCCTTGGAAAAAAAAATGACAAATCTAGCATCTGATTACATTTCAAACATTTGGCCTATGAAGACAAGCTGAGAAAAGTGAGCTTGTATACTCTAGAGAGGAGAAACTTTACCAGGGTACATAGTAGTAGACTTTCAACATCTAAGGAAAAGGCTAAGGCTTTCAACACCTTAAAGAGAAGACAGAGCCAAGCTGTTTGCTGAAGTATACAGTGAGAGAATGTGGCACAAGTCAAAGAGAAGCAGTGAAGGTTCCATCAGGATAGAGGGAAAACATTTTTATTTAGGAAAATAATTAAACACTGGAACAGGCTGGCTGGGAAATTGTGGCTCTCAATCCTGTCTAGACCCAATTGGACAAAGCCTTGAGCATCCACTTCAAGCAGATCGGACTGAAAACCTCTCAAGGGCCCTTTAATCTGAAAGACTCTACGAAATTAATTTTACTTTATGTTTGCAGTGACCTAATAGCACACATGTAGTAAGCATACACAGCATAACTCATTCATTCCCAAAACCTCATTCACTTATCTGAGTCTTCAGGGCTTTTTGTTTGTTTCGCCAAAGGAACAATGCAAGTGCTGTCTCTGCACTGAAGGGTCACCATATGGGAAAGAAAACTGCCACAGTGAGAAAGGCTTAAAGGGATATTATTTATTTTCTCACCCAAAAATCTTTGGACATTCAAACAGGCCAGCAGCAAGACAGTCTGCACCATATAATAAAACCATACATACCATATAATACATTAAGAATCTCCAGTCTCATTAGTCTGAGGCAGAGAGCTGACAACCACCTGCTTCTTTCCAGCAGCATAAAAGACAGAAAAAATCCATGGGGAGGAGGGACAGAGGACCATTTCCTATTGTTGACTAAATATAAACAACTGTCTGATTGACACAAAACCCAGCATCCTCTGACTACATCCATACACTGGAATCTTCTTTTTCAGTGACAGATAAGACTATCACAAAATTCTACAGAGATATGGAAAGCTGAGTGGCATCACAGTATCTTGCATATTTTTAACAAGGAAATGTAAAAATGACAATGCTTGATTTCTGCTAAACCAGTATACAAAAATACTATATGCGCAATGGCTCAATTTTCTACTGTGTCTATACCAAAGGTTCTTTTACAGAAAAGCAGCCCTTAAGTAGAAGATAATTTCCAGCTTTATATTTGTAAAATGAGTATTTCTATATGGCAATATCCTTTCAAGAATGTTTAATCAACTGCTCTTTCTTTGTAAGGTGCCATCAGCAACAGCAGCGCTGCAAGCTGAATTCTATCTGTTGTTAACCTTGTAGAATCTTATCCTTACTCAAGGAGACTGCAAGGATACGGGAAATCATTGCCAGTTTAACAACCATATGCTCAGTTCTATGCAACTCATGCAAGTCTAGATGGTAGATGTAAAAAGCTGCTCTGGTTATAGTATTCCTACTGCACATCACAGAAAAGGCGGGGAGGGTCACACTTGCTAATTAAGAGTCACACTTACTAAATAAATAGTCCTGGCTAATTTTAAGGTTGCAATAAGAACAGGATTATTTTCTAAATTTATTTATTTTTTAAATTTCCTTAAACCTATGACTTACCTGCATCATGTGGAAATGTTAATGAAGAACAAAATGCAAATCTCAAGAAATGGAGAAACTTAATTCTTTCAGAAGACAATAGAAGTACCAGTATGTGGCTAAAAGAAATCCAAAGGACTCAGAATCATAATGTTAACATGGAATATACTGAGCACTCGGCTTTAGGAGACCAAAAATAAAACAACACAAAAAAACCCAACACACAAAAACACCCAAAACAAACAAAAAGTGTCTGCTGTGAGCTCAAGATTTAAAAAAAAGTCTGACTATCAAAAGGTAAAGTCTTCTATTTTCTACTGTCTGAAAATAATAAGTCTGTCAACTGGAGTAAGTCACCAAATTTGGTCCAGAAAACATCTTCAAGCTAGGTTGTACCAACAGATAAATATATTAA
>KL269633.1:9730-28011 GCA_000699545.1 Podiceps cristatus | reverse complement strand
GAAGAATGAAGACCTGCCTCGTAAAGCTGCCGCCGCTGCCTCAACTCCGTGTCCCTGTGAATGTTTTATGCAATTAGACATTGGCATCGCCTCACACCACCACAAAGACATGTACAATCGCCCTTTTACCGCCATCGTCACAGAAACCTTAGCTGCACACAGCAAAGCCCTGAGTGTTGTTGGAGGTTGGTGCCGTTCCCTACGCGTGGTGAGAGAGAGCAGCACCACAGAAACGCTGCCTAATTGCAAAAGCTACCTCCGGATTTTAACAGCGACCACTGTATCAAGCCAGTGGTTCTCAAACTGCTCCACAGAGAACTGGGGACTGCCGGGTACTTCCTGGAGGTCGATGGGTGCTCGGGGCCATGTGGAGAGTCAGGAGATGTGGCTAACATGACTGTCATTCCTGAAGTTGCCAACAGCCACCTTGAGGAGGAGGAGCCGATGCTGTCGGGTGTAACATACACACCCTCCGCAGGAGGCGGAGGTGAACCAAGGGCGGAGATGAACCAAGGACCTGCTGCTGTGAGGTGCTTCAGGCAGGAAAGGGGGAGCAGGGCAAGTGATTGTGCCAAAGGACGAAGGTCTTGCTGTACACCCAGGGGAAAAAGAAGGAGATGTCAAATAAGAGTAAAGACTAAGCCCTCCAGCCGCCCTTCACCCATGGCATCTGCAAGGTGGACCGTACTTCCTACGACGAACGATACAGCACTAGGAGAACGGGTCAGGTGGGAGCTGAGCGGCAGGCAGCAAGCGTGGAGTGAGCTGAGCAGATGGAAGGGGGGAACAAGGAGGCTCACCACCAGGCACAGCTGAAGATGGGTGGGGAGCCAAGCTAAGCAAATGGCGTGGGCAAACTGAGCAACCAAGGCAGATCAGGAGAGGAGGCAGCAAAAGACAAGCAAAATAAAAGAGAGAGGGGGGTGGTGGGGTG
Source organism: Podiceps cristatus (assembly GCA_000699545.1). NCBI lineage: Eukaryota > Metazoa > Chordata > Aves > Podicipediformes > Podicipedidae > Podiceps > Podiceps cristatus. The sequence continues at coordinate 27,077 of KL269633.1, read as the reverse complement.
GTGGAAATGGTACAGCGTTCCACTTTCATTGTTTTTTTCGGGTTGTTTGGGATTTTGTTTTACATAAGCAGCCACAGGAAGGACTGATAGCCTCCAGTGAATTCCAACCTAAGCATAAGAACAAGTTTGAGAACCACTCTGATAGAGGTCGATGTGATGGTCTAACAGCAAGCACCAACACTTCTGTTTCACCTTTCACACTTGCATTGCAGACTTTTCCTCTTCAAGAAAAAAAAAAATGCACTTGGAAGGGCTTATTCCCACAGGGAAACCAGCTGCAGGTAAAGCAGTCAGCAGACCTCTTTGTATTTCTTTCTGAACACTAAAACAACACATGGGCTGTTTTCCCCTTCAATATGTCACTGGAAATTTTCCAAATGAACATGCTAGTTAGTTAAATACAGTTTGTAGATTCCATTCATCAAAACTTTCTTGACATCTCGAGTATCAGTTGTCACAAACTTGAAAGATAGGTAGCAACTACATGGTAGGGAACAAAAGAGAAGATCATTACACAGGAAGCCAGGCAACATTATATTTTCTTTTTTTTTTTTTTTTTTTTTTTTTTACCTAAACATGTTTCCTTAATACTGGAGAGAAAAAGGAGTGTGAAGGTTTTTTTTTTGTTTAAAATGTTCAAGTTCTAATGCGAGATGCATTAGCACCCATGCATAATAAGCTGTTCACTACATTTAAGTGGTTTAAATCAAGACAACTTTCTGTATACAAAGTACCTTCTACAACTGTGGTATAACGATGTTGATGCTGAAGACGAGTTCCTGGTGCAAAACCCATTAGAGGTATGGATTGACAGTGCCTACTGATGCCAAGAGGCTGAAAACCCGAAGAAAGGTATTTAACTGCTTGGCACCGTGTAGCTCACCCAACGCATCAGGAAACCTTGACTCTCAGCACCAAGAATCAACAAAATAAAAACCCAAGGCAAACTTCAGATTTAATTCTTTGATGGTGCCCGAAGTAGGGAATTCTTAGAGTAAGACATCCTAACCAGGGGCACTCTCACATCAGATACAGCCAAGGAAAGTGCTTCTTCCGCATGTGGCTGTCTTCAAGTACATTTGCTGGGCTTTTGCTTGGCTAAGTAGGTGCAAGACATGCATCTGAAGTGGTTACTTACATCATCCACCTCCGGAGTCTGTCAATGAAAACAAAATAGGTACAACAGGCCCCCAATTCGTTACCTGAGCTCTCCAAGAAGTGATGATATCGTACTCAGAGTCGGCCCGTTTTCCTTTTTTGCTTCTGCTGTTGCAATCTGATAAAGCAACTTTTCCATTGAAAATGGTTTGGCTATACGTCGTCTCTTCATTTCCTGGGACAGAAATTGCCAAATTAGTTGAGCAAATTTGGAAATAAAAAGTTACCAAGAATTAATTCAATGTAGCAAAAAGTAGCCTTTTAAAACAACCCAAAGTAAAAGCTTTCCATAGTCTGAATTAAACAAAGCATTTATGTTCCTAACTTACATCCAGCACCTAACTTCATGCTGAAGTAAGTGCTAATTACAAACCAGTCCTTTCAGTGGAAAGCCAGTTACCTAGATGCTTTGCTGAACTGGGTTGCTTTTTCCTGATGAAAGGGCTAGAAAGGAGGTTTTCTGCACATGCTTTAGGTGAACCGATGCCACAGAACAGAGCGCAAAAACCTAAACCAAACGCATGCTACCAGTCACAGTGAATTGTTTTCTCAGAGAATGCCCTAGTGCCTGTTACAGCAAAGAATTTGTTCCTTTTAAAAGTCACCAGCAGAGAGGAAAGACGTATCTGCACTGCGTGATGGCCTACGTGCGAAGAAATCAATCTGTATATGCTATCTTTTCTTACTATGCTTTATTGTGAAATTTAATGTAGAGAAAAGCAAAGTCTGCATATACAAAGAGAATGAAGCAAAGCACTTCAAGCAAAGTACTATCGAAAGATAGTACTTTCTTTTCAAAAAAGAAGATTAAACTTCATTTAGAAGAAGAAAAGACAAGGATAGGAGAGATGTCAAGAAAATGAGAAAAAAAAAAGAAGGACGTCCAGGCATAGATTAGCATTGCAGTTCACTGAAGTGGAGGAACCAACAAAGACCTCAAAATTCTCTCCCTAAAAATTCATCTTTCCTGCGGAAGCCAAGAGGAGTAACCCAATCGCTTAAGCTCCGTAATACACTATTCACACTCTCAGCCATCCAGTAAGATTTATTCTTCTGACCTGCTTGAAGCCCAGAGCTGCTGTTATTTTGCAGCTTTTAAAAACTCAGAAAGACAACAACTAACAAAACAGGCAGATGTCGGGGAAAAGAGAGAACAGGCAAGAGAGGGGGTTTCAGTTCTGCTCAGTTTTGCCTGTTACTGGTTCCTCTCTGTGTAAGCTTTTAAAGCTACGTTTTTCATTCCTGTCAATACAAACCGAGTGATTTTGGTAGCTTTAACCCTTTTTATAACTCTTAAGTAGGCAAACTCCTTGATTTACTCTGCATTTGGGAAAAGTCGAGTTTTCCCAGTGTCTGAAGAGGTATGTTTTGTTTAATGTAGTTGTCTGAGACGTTTCAACTGATGCCGACACTGGACCGTAACGTGATGGTGCCATTTCAGTTAAGAGTTAAGCCCACCAAATACCTACTCATCACAAACAAATCCGAAGATTTATCTTTAACTTTACATTTTATATCATAAAATGGATGAGTGACCTTTGCTGACCAAAAAGTGCTCAAAAGAGGGTCACAGGTAAGAAAAGCATTTGTCAGAAGCTCTTTGCTCTGCTAGAGCCTGCCTGGGTTGGGAACGGCTGCCCTTCAGGAATTGTGCGAGTTTTGTTGCATGTTAGATTTGCTTAGCGGATTGTGCGTACGAACAGTCACTCCAAGCCAGACCAGAAGCCTGTACAGGCACGGCACGCAGCCAGGGCAAATGGCCACAGTGGGAGGCTGGAGAAAAAGGCAAGGTACGCTCCCGCGGGCTGGCAGCTCAGGCACCTCCTGAGCCCACGACGGGTCTCCTGCATTTAGCACAACTCGCTGGATCTGCTCATTTATCTGAATTTCTGAATCCCTGTACACTTTTCCATACACTGCTGAAATACACAGATCAGTATTTTAAAACAGACTTTTGTTTGCTTTTGACCTATTGCCTAATCATGTCTTTTAATGACACGTTTTTCAATGTTACAAGAGACGGTGAACATTCATATCGTAATTATCATCACCCTGCCACTTGTGATCCAATCTTACTATCATATATGTCCCTCGGTCATTAACTTTCCAGGCTGAGTAGGCCTCATATTTACTGCAGAGGCTAACTTGGTACCTTTAATCATCAATCTCTGCTGCGCTTTTTCTAGTTCCTCTATATTCCTTTTGCAATTAGGGGCTCAGAATTGCACAAGTATTGAAGCCATGGCCATACCAAGAGCCTACACAGCGATGGTTCTGCTTGGTTCTGTATTCTCTCCTTGCAATTCCTAACGTTCAAGGTTCGTGTTTTTTTTTTTTTAAAACCTCTCCAGAGCACATGGCTGGCAACTCCATAGGAATCGGTAGCAAGAGCTCAATCAGAGCCCATCGCTGTGTCTGTCAAATTAGGATTATTTTTTACTCCTGAGCCATTTCAAAAGTATCAACCCCTTTTCTCACTCTTGACACTCAGTATCGTGAAATCTTTCTGTAACATCTCATAGCCTTAATTTTTGCTGTCGTCACCATTAATATCCTAACTACAAAGAATTAGTTTTGCTATTCACTTCCCTTTCTAGGTAATTTCCAGATACATTGGAACTGTACTGTCATAGTACAAATTCCTGAGGAACACAGAAAGAGACTTCCCTCCACGATAAAAACTGTTTGTTCCCATCCTCTGCTTCTCTTATAAATTAGTTATTTTGCTGGGGTGTGAACTTCCTCCCTCAACCCATGGCAGGTTAATTTCTTTTAAGAGCCTTTTCTGAGGGACCTCACCAAAAGTCTTCCAGAAATGCTCACAGACTCTGTCAACAGGATCTCTTTGACCATACATCCTTCCAAAAGCTTCAAGGCCTGGGGGCCATAACCTCGCTGCAAAAGCCATGTTGATTGCACTGGTCTCATTCTTTTTCTACATTTTTTTTTTTTCATTTTGGCCTTTGGCAAGTTGTTCTTCGAAATCTCTTTTGGTCTGCGTTTGTGTGTATTGGCATGCATCTTGCTAGAGTGGTGGTTTTATTTGCATTTTCATCTTCTAGACAGAAAAGGGAATTTTTTTTGTCTCATTTCAAACAGACTCCTTTCTCCTGGTGTTTAGCTGTGCCAAGTTTAGTGGGGGTTTTGAAATTTTTTTTTTGCTAGGCAACGTGCATGTGTTGTGAGCCTCTAACACACCATCTTTAAACAATTTCTGTGCTGCACGCAAACACTTAACCCTTCTTTCTGCATTCTCGATTTAACAAGCTTCCTTGGTACTATGTGAGGCTGTCTTGAAATGAAACACCACGGTAGTGGATATTTTGCGTTTTCTTTCAAGAGTTCTTAACCTTCTGCTCACCATCACCACGCAGCTATTTGACAGTGATGGTCTGAACTGGGCTCCACCACGGCTGAGAAGTGAGACGACAGTTTCTTGTCGTGTGGATTTCCCAACTATCTGCTCCCTGAAGCCATTTTGGTGCTGACATCACACACTATGACAACCACTGTCTTAGCCAGGGAGAGGAGACCAGCATTTCCCGTTATCATCATCTGTCCTGTCCTCGCAGCTTCTCTCATCTCCTTTAGCGTGACACGGGCTACGTCTACACGCCACCCAGTATGGCGAAGCGGGAGGAGCGGATGCGCAGAGCGATACAGTTGATGCTGGGGACCCAAATGGCCACCGGACGTATGCGTGTAAAGCCGATGGCTTTACTTCAGAGCGGTCTAGCCTAGTCCTGTGCCCTCCCCCCGCCCCCCCTCCCAGTGCTTGGAGGACATCGCGTGCACTTCCGGAGCGCCTCTTCCCACTCGGTTTTGGCTGAAAACAACCCACTCTGCTCAGACTAAGACAGCTCTGTGATAGAAACCAAGGAATGGTAGCTGCGTGGCGTTTTACAGGCACGTTCCTCACCCAAACTAAAACTTGGGGAGATACATACAAAGCCCCTGCCAGCATCTTGGCTGGACAGTCAGGAGAAGAGTGCTAATACCATGCTTTCTTCCTATTCAGGACGGGAAGATCAGTGCACAGCGATTCTGTCACTGGTGACAGAGTTAAACGCGGCTTATTGGGCTGTAAGCTCTCTTCTGCTCCAACTGGATGACTAACTCCATTTTTCCTATGTACTTCTTCCTCTTGTTCTATGGTACTGGCCGAGTCTCTTCTTTTGACCAGCTCTCTGGCAGGCCCTATACTACCAAAGCCCTCCTTTAAAACCAGCTATTCCTTCTTATTTCTAAACCTCTAGACCAGAGCGCACTCACTTAGTCCAGTATTCCATTTTCCTGTTTCCCGTTAGTCAGTGTGTTTTACTGACTTTGCCCAATGCCTTATTCGAGGATATGGAGTTACCCTTTTGCCATTGCAAACACAAACTCTTCCACCACACCTGTAAACCTTCTCCTCATCCTTAGTTTAAAATTTCAACAGCTCTTAGGGTGTTTTTCAAAAGCCAGCAACCTGTTTCCACGTATGGTTTAGGTGAAACCTGTCTGTCCCTTTATGCAGGCTTTATACAAACTCTTTTATTCCAACAATTATCCCAACTCCTTATAAACTGAAATCAATGCAATTTCAGATGCAAATGTCTTTTTTTTTGTTTTTGTATATTAAAGGAGATTGAGCAGTCATTCAATACAGAAATGAAACAACATCATTTAGTAATATAAAGAGAGTCACTATAAAAAAATCGGGTCACAGTATCACAGAATGAAAACAAAGTTAATGTATCAAACAGCTGAAAACTGTCAATATTGCTGTTGAGAACGGACAGACAGGACGGTACAGTTGTTTGTCAGAGAGTTCATTAACAGTCCGAAAGGGGAATCTTGCTCGTTACACAGAACATCTCACAACCTTAGAAAAGCACAATCCCGGCCAGCCTTTGAAAATGGCAAAGTGCCTTGTCAAAGTGAAGGAACCAAGGAAGAATTTCCAAAATTTAAGGGAGTTAAGAACATAGGATAGTCTGAGGGAAGAAGAAGAGAGAAAACAAAACAAAACCCAACAAAAAAAAAAAAAAAAAAAAAATAAAAAGGAAAAACCCAAAAAACCAAACCAAAAACCACAGAAGGAAAACAATGCAATAGGTGTTTCCAGAGTTATTTTGATATAAACGCAGATCTGTGGTTCCTGTAAAGTTTGTGAGAGCTGTGACTTCAATTTCCAAGGTAGGTTTATCAAAGATTGGAATCTGCTGGATTTCCAGCCAGCTTATATTCACCCAGTGCAAAGCTCTTAAAAATTAATCAAAAGAAATCGTTCTTCAGAATTTGAGGCACCAAGAAGAGCTTTTTAATTGCTGCATAGTGATTTCTGTCTCTTACAGGAGTGGCATTTTCACAATATCAAACAAGTGTTCAGTAGAGCAATAAATACAGCATATGGAGTTAATATCATTGTGTACCTTCAGACAGAAAAGGTTAGCTCAGGATTCCCATTCCTTACCTACACACATATACAATTCCCACCTTCCCCCAAAATAAATCTGTAATAAAATAACCTTTTATTTCAAACCAAGTTAATATACAGTTAGTATAACCAGGCTGGAAGAATTCCATTAACCCTAAAGAACCAAAACCTAACTGTGGACATATTACATTTAATTACTTACTAACCACTTGGTCTGAGGCTGTAAATGATAATTTACTAGTGGCTTAGCTATAAAACACTACCAAAATAGCATCTGTAACCCATAGCGTATTAAGGGAGGCTGGGAACACAGTTAGTGACATACATTCTTTGTCCAAGAACAGAGAAATGTAGCCAAGATCATGACGACTGGGCAGTTCACCTGTTGGTTTCTGCAGACAACCTGCCTCTGTTATGTGAAAAGGGAAGTTTGTTTTATTTACAGCTTAGTATCGGGTGGGCTGGTCAGTGAACCTAAGCATTTTCAAGTCAATTAAAACTGAAATTGCCCTGATCGACAGCTTTTCCTGAATGAAGGGGCAGAGGAAGACAAGCAATACAGCTGTGAGTATTAGTTGACTCTGCCTATCATAGGCGCTAACAAGCACAGTTATTCAGATATTTGCACCTGAGTTTCTAATGGTTCTAGAAAACATCACTTAAAAAAAATTTACTAAACATAATACAAGTAGCTCTGAAGGGATTTTTGAAAAGCTTCCTAGCAAACTGGCCTGCAGGCATAACAATCTTCTGATTTTTTCAAATATACAGAAGTTTTTAGCTATCAATTATTACCTCAGTCGCTCTTCTGAAAACACTGTATCGTCTTATGCCTTGCAGAACTCTTTCGTTTTTTTTTATTTTACAGCCCACAAAAATAGACGTAGTTGTCCCAGTCTCACAACACTATCAATCCCGGAATGTCTGGTTTGCTGTCGATTTAGACGGCAGGGCCGTGAATCCATTTTAACTCCTTTTCTCAACTTACCTTGGCTGTTTTAAAACCCATACTTGTCCACTGGGTGGTAGCAAAGTGCACTGTTTCAGAAACACTATAGCCACAACACACTTTAGACACAAAGGATCCAGGAAAGCAGACAACAAACTGCCCGCTCTGCTGTACAGTACGGTGCACCCTGATCCCCTCCTTACACAAGATTTCTGGGGAGATCTAGAAAGACACAAAAGCAAAACAAAAAAAAAAAAAAAAAAAAAACAAAAAAAAAAAAAGAAAAGAAAAAAGGAAAAAAAAAAACCATCAGAACTTTCTTTTACAGTTACATCTCTTTCGCTGCTGGGCACTGCCACACGCTACATGCGGAGAAAGGCTGTGCTCTAACAGCTCGGCTCTGCTCGCTTTCCCTCCTCCCTTCTGCGCACGCTGAAGCTGAGCGTTTGGAGTGAGAATTACGGAAGTGGCTCTTTTGAAACCCAAGAGTTTAAACTTTCACTTGCCAAATGATCTCAAACACAAAGCCTCAAAACAATACTGCTACAACGGTAGCTCAAAAAAAATCTGCTACAACAGAAAGAGACGTGGGCCATTCGGTCTTCCACCTCGATCTTTTCAGACTGACTTGGCATTGAAACCACCTTGCTACCACACTTCTGTTAGAGATGTTAACGTGGAAAGCTGAGGGAGTTGTTTTTGTTGTGGGCTCCCAAATTTATACTTAAATGCCACTAAATGGAAATTGTTACCCATAAATAAACAAGGGAGCCAAAAATACTTTGACATCCTTTGCAGTGTTCAGCTTCTCACATCCATGCTGGCATCATAAGACGTCAATCATGGCAGATTAATTGATTACAAAACACGCCCTTTGTGAGGTTAAATATATTATGGACAGTATTAAAAATAGACTTTTAGTGCACTGTCACATTTATTTTTATTTCAACATTTTAACACGTGAGCCTTGTTAGAAAAACACCCTGTGAGTAAACACTGTAAGTAGAAAGTAGCCAGATTTTAACAACAGCCTCTGCATCACTGTAGCGCAGGACAAAACCAAAATAAATTCCCAGACAACCAGCCTTGGACTGGCCTCGGGTTCTCGGATGGGACCACCTCTCCCAGTGCTAACTTACCATTACATTACTTTCAAGCATTTCCAGCCCTGGAGTGCCATTGGCTTGCAGCAGGGTATGTACCACATCATCAAGTTTTGGAATGCAATACCTGTTGTTTTGTCAGAGGAAAAACGGAAGACTTACTGTGGCGTAAATAATGGTCCACAGCTACACAAGTAACAGGCAATTCAGACTAGGACATTGATTAAAAGAAAGAAATTAAAGACAAGCTTTCCCACACAGTTCTTTTTTGCTAAAACACTGAGGATTCATGGAAAGCTGTTTATTTAGACTCGGTCTGGTGGTGTTCACTAGATGCCAAAGGACGCAAAATCCCCTAAACAGAAATGTGAATACTCAGTGCTCCGTAGAATCAGAGGAGAAGCAGCAGCAATAGCATGATGTGCATTTTAACGGCACTGGAACAGCTAGTGATGGACAGAAGTTTGCATCTCATAAGCACCAATATGTGTCCTGTTACCTTTATCATAACTGGTTGTATTTATTATCTGTGCATAAACCGAAGGATCTTTTTATTTAATAATGGTTTCTGTGCATAACAATCAAGAAACCACAAATCACCTTTACTGTTGGTACACGAAGTAGCCTAAGACCCTCTTGCCTTGCTTACTAAACAAATCCTACATCCGTCCTCTCCCTTGCAACAACAACAAAAAAAGACCTAAGAGCAACTAAAGCAGCAAGAGGGATTTAAAACTCCGTTGGGTATATGCCCCAAGTTGCACATCCTCCTCTCCTCTAGAAGCCACGGAACCAGCTGTCCTCTCTGTGCTCACTGCCAGCTCTGCTCCCTCTGCAGAAGTGACAAGAAATGATGTAGGAGCCTCAGGTCTTTGCTTCACGCATCCAGAGAACGGCTCTTGGCTGGGTGCAGGGAGGTGATATGGTGACAATGAACCGCTACTCTTGCTTGCACCCTGCCCAAAAGGTAATGGGTTATGTCCACCCAGGAGGTGCCTTTTCCCAAGATCTGGTAGCTGGTACCCGACGACTGCGAAGTGAGCAGCGCGGGTTGGTGGGAAACACGGTGCAAATTCCGGGATTCCCAAACCTGCCTTGAGCTGCTGCCATGCTAGGCTTTCCCCGTGACATTACTTTATTTGGGTTTGTTACTGTCAGGCATATAAAAGGCATCTCCAGATTTATCATAACATATCTCTGTTCACTTTAAGCAATGAGACCTCAAACTGGAGCCCACTTCCCCTACACCAGACCCGCCCACTCAGAGCTGTTTTTCCAAACGTGGCACAAGAGAATGAATCCGGAAGTTTTTCGGGGAAAGGGTGTAGTTTTCTTGTCGCTCATCTTGTCTCTCCACCCGTTTCATAAAGCGTTCTGCTGGCCTTACAGACCTTGTCAGGATATTTGCTTACAAAGTGCACTAGTACTAACTCCATATGTGTCATACAGTTACCCTGCTTGACGAGTCTGTAGGAGGCTGTACTTGCTATGATTTGAACATCTCGTTACTGCTCACTGTACTGACAATAACTTTGCTTTGTCTTTGCTGATCTTCAAGCCGAGAGCCAGAAGAGGTGACAATCTCTACTCATACAGTGAACTGTAGTCACGATAAGGGCTCTCCTGAGCTGGTTGCGCAGGTGTACATAGCCTGACTCCTTACATATATCCTAACAATGATTAGGACCTTGATAAGAAATCCTAGGATTATGGAGAGGTGAAGTGGAAGAACTTCATCTTGATAAAGATCAAGTCCCAACAGCAATTTTAAATGCATGACGTGTTATCAAATACCCTGCAGTACTTGTGTTGCTAACAGTGAGAGCTGCAGGACAGCTGCCTGTGTGTAGTGTATTACTCTAGTTACACTACGATAACAGATTTTAAATGATGAGGAAAATATTTTAAATTCAAGCCCGGAACACGGCAGAGCCCAGTCTTTCCTTTTAGAGTCGGAAAATATAGCTGGAAGAGCCGAAAGATTCAAGCATCCAGTCCCTCACAAGATGGGCCCAGGAAAAAGCACGGGAAGGATGCGTGAAGAGGAAGGGCAGCACTGAAGTGCATGGGACTGTCCAACTACTGGCAGGACTGAGGGGAATGGAGATCCTTTGCAACTGCAGCATATGCTGGGATTTCACTCACTTGCAATTCTTCACGTACCTATAAAAATGGGAAGTGAGCAGCCCTCAGAGATTCCTGAGTGTCTCGGGCAGAGAAAGATTTTCTTCTCTCTTTTAATGGGTGCTAAGAAGTCACTGACCTCTGCCCTGAATGAAAATCGAGTTCTCCCATGTCTACTCGTCAGAAGGTAAAACCTGAGAGCTTAGACAGTGACTTGAGCAATCTGCAGGTAAATGAAGCACCACTGATTTTAGCAGCATGGGGATCTGTCCTCAGAAGAGGCGGTTTCTGGATGCTGGGTGGACTTTGCAAGACAGAGAGCTTAGGTGCCCAGTGGCCTGCTTTGTTATCACTGAAGCAGCCGCTGAAAGCAATGCTGTCAGGGCTACTCCAGACATTACGCCAGACCTGGAGTTCTTAAATTCGTCTTTTGCTCAGTAAAGCTGGGTACTTTTTTGCAATATTAAAAGTTGGGACGAGTTAATAATGAATACTAGCCTGACACTTCAGCCTGGCAGCCTCGCCGAAGAATGGCTGTTACAGGCAAAAGAGTTTTACTTCTTCCATCTTATGAGTTATTCCTGCTTACTATCCACGTTTCCTCAAGGCAATCATCACAAGTACACCCAAAGCTATGTACTCATGTGTATAAGTAAGCCCATCAAGAAAAGGCAAATGGCTTCTTCAAGAAAAGGCAAATGGCTTCTTTGGTTTTATTCTTCTTGGCTTGGAAAACACAAGCTTGGAAAAAACTTTGGCTGTCTGCATTCAAGCCTTTTCAATCCCAAGAGGCACATTTTAACGTGCGTATCGTGAAGAATGGCCTCAGAACTTAATTAGGGGGTTCTTGAATACCATTTGGAATTTACTGTCATTTAAGACTAGATGAATGTCAGAGAAACAGACTCGCCTAACGTTGAGGACAACAACGTAGCTTGCTCAGCAATTTGTCCTGAGAGGATATTATTATAAAAAATTACAGATTTCTGATTCATAGAAGAGGGAAGGGAGCCATGAAATACCCATGACAGAAAGTGACAAGCTCCTGGGTCTGCAGCATAATCCAGTGTTTACCTTTACCCCTTGGTATGATCACATACAGAACACTTCTCCAACTTAAAATACTTAGAGAGAGGAGCTCCTGCTTTAACAGTTTCCTCCAGTATTTCAAATCCTTTTTTTCTGGGCCATGTGCTTTCCCAGGGACAGCTGGGTCAGCAGCAGCTGAGAAACTGGGAGTTAAAGGTACTTGCCAAAATACACACTTCGCACATGAATCAAGGGCAGTTGACACTGCCACTGCCACCACGGGGACTTCTGGATGCAAAGGGCTGCCTTCTGTCACACCAAAGAGAGACCCAAATGCTCTCGTAGATCAGAGCTCCAGAGGGGAACTACTGCAGCCGCTGAAATAGAACCAGCGTCTCATCTTTGCAGGGGGACACCATTTAAGTAACTTTTCTTCTCCGTTTATTGCATTTTCTCTGATCAAGAAACAGAGTTACATTGCCTATCATTCTTTGTTCTCACCGATGATCCTCTTGGGTAATAATACCAGTATCACTGGGATGTGTCAGAAAGGCACATGACATCCCAGCAGCAACCCGCTCCCCTCGAATCCCTGCACTGGCTGTCGTACTGCCATTGCAATCTAACTCATCGTTGTCTGTAGTAGTACGTATGCACTGAATTCAGGAAGGATTCACCATGGTCAAAATCACTGATAAGTTGAGTGGTAAGTCTATTTGCATGAAGTGACCACAAAATATGAAATATAGCTAGCAGCTAACTGGTGAAGTCCACATTACGACGCTAGAATGATGTGTGTAATCATATTAAAAATTATTATAATATGGTAACAAAAAAAATCATTTGATAGGAAATACTAGGGACATGGTAGATGCAGAGTTCAAGATACTTTGCTTAAAATGAGAAAGCAGTGCCTATTTAGTCAGAGCATGAATTCAATCATTTTACAAGTGATGATACGGAGCTAGCTTGACAAGTGTCTCCCTGTCATCCTAAGGGAAGCCTGCCTTAACTAGCTGTCATTTGGCTTCCATGTCACAAAAACTTTCCATAGATTAAACCCTATGTCAAGTAGAAACAGTTTATTGCTAAGTATCTCAAAACAGAGCATAATAAAGTGAAACTCTTCTTCCAGGAAAGGGTGTTTCATCACTGAAGTTTATACTACATTTCTCCATTAAATCAGTAATCACACCCACTGGACCTTCTAAGTGAGATTCATTCATGCAAAAGCTACTACACAAGCTGCTGTTAATACCAGCCCACAAACAACTACTGTGGTGAACACGAAAACAAAACACGGGAATACCTACCAAATGCAATCAGCACCAGTGTGTAAGTAGTCAATGTATGGAAGGTGATTTTGGTCTCGAGACCAGCATGAGGTAGAAAAGACCATGCCAATATTTAGCCAAGGAATTGTCACTCCTAAAACAGAGAGATCAAAAACGAGTTTTGAGTTACTGCAGTTTCTAATTAAAAGACAGTTTGAGAGGGTATTTCAGTTGAAAATCTTGTTCTACCCACAAGCTGACCCTTAAGTTTTCCTACTGGAGTGAATAATTCACAAAGAATAATTTAACAAATTCAGCATTTTCCACTAACAAAATATCTACCAGCTAATTGCAATGCCCTTGAACATATTTGTTTCCTAATATCTGTTAGAAAAAAATTATTCTTTAGAGAATTTACAAATACCTGTCATTCAAGCTCAATGCCATCGATCAGGAGGTTGCTTCCTGTTGTCAAGTGTATACATACTTGTAAACATGTATCCTGTTTCCCAGCTGGTTTGTTCAGGCTCAACACCTGCACAGGTGACTGAATTTTGCTTTCAGCTAATGTTTCTACCACTAAATTGCAACAGCACATAGGCAGCCAGAGCGCTTGTGACAACTCGTTTGGAAAACCCGCGTGCCGCATTGCCCAGCGCTACAGCCTGGGTCTGCAAGCAAGGAAGTGGCACAGCTCCGTCCTCCCTCCCTCCCTGACACAAAGGCAGAGCACCAACGTGCTGGCAACAACGGAAAGGGATACTGCAAGCACAACCGGCTCCTGCCGGGTACACGGCCTCAACTATTCATTAATTCTTAATCTGCACACCTGCCTTCATTCCTTTAAATACCACCTGCTACCTGTAACTGCATGTCTCCCCAGTCAGCCGGTGAAGAGAGGGGCCAGAAAGAGGGAGCAGGCTTTGGTGACTACACCACCGCGTTCAGAGGACACTAACGCCTGCCGGAAACATAGAAGAGAGACTGGCTTACCAGGCACAGCACCAAGATGTCGCAGGATGGATCCTGTATTATTAGGAAGGACTGTGAGGTTCCACCCATGCCTGTTTGAGGGGCGACAAAGAGGCAGACGCAGCTCAGTGCATGTTCCTGCTGCCAACGTCCCCAGCGCCAGGCTGCCCTGCCGGCCTCCTGTCCCACCTCTGCTCAGCGCAGCCGGGCAGCTGGCACGAGTCGACACAGCGGGTGGATTTGGTGATCTTACCTTGAAAATGGTTCAGATTTTCCCACGGGAAAGCCGCTCCCGTGGGTGTTGGTATCTACTTTTCCACAATGCACTGCTACGTGGCAATCTTTCTGTTCCACTATCCGCCAATATTCTTGCTGTGGTAAGAAAAAGTGGCGATGCATCTTTAATTCACTGAACGAGGTATCTCTCATTAAAATATAAACCCCAGACATTCACAGGGCTTTCATGACATCAATGTAATTCAACAAAATGTACTGCTTAAAAATAAGAATATAAATACTTAAAAGTAACAATGAATTGGGAAGACAGAATTTAGATTCTCTTGGCTCCTCTGCTTCAGCACATGACAGACTAAGACCTTCTTTCTCTCCGTCAGTTCATCAACACCTTTATTAAAAATGTCAAAAAATTTTAAAAGGAAGAATCGGTGTCATGTCTATCTAACCATTTATTTTTCCTCCACACTAGACAGCCCTAAACTCCTTATGGTAACGTCTGAACGCCAACAATACTGAATCCCCGCACCCAATCTCCTGAAATTAAAACTTTTACCACCCCTAGTGTTGCCCTCACCTCTACTTCAGCTACTGTAGGCTCCTTCGTGAAGCACATGTTCATGATGTTTCTCGCTGTTCGGTAGAAAGTTGTTAAAGAAACAGACCTACCCTGTGGAAAAAGAAAATAAAATTAAAAGTGAAAATATAAAAGCGTGTCTCCATTCCCCCAGCCTCACTCTTCTTACATGCTCAATCCCAGATCGTGATAGGAGGAGAGAGGACAATGTCTCCAGAACATGCGTGGGTCTAAAGCTCATTTCTTACCAAGGGAAAATACCTCAAAAAGATAGAGAAATGTAATCACATCAAATCACCAGACCAACCCTCTGTAAGGCCAAATGAACATTCCCAGGTGGCCACGTAAACTGCTTTGTCCAGCATGACGCTCTGTGTCTGATAAATACAGAAGATGGACATGGCCCGGCTTTCCATGACACATTGCAAAGGACCCAACAGGCAACCCTACCTCCATTTTACAATCAAATCCAATACGTGACCAAAGGACCACGAGGCTACACTCTTTTACGTACAGAGAAACAGGTGAAAAAGACTTCGGAAATTCACAGAAACATTCAGCATCAAACTAGTATTGTATGTGATGGAAGGGGGCCAACAAAAAGTAGAGTTTACCAAGATTACTGTAGTCACCTGCTTACAAAACCTAGTTATGCTCAATTCAATAAAAGCAGTTAAAATGCGAGAAAGCGGGACCTGTTATTACAAGGCTGAGAAAAGTAAAGCACGGTAAGATGGCCAAAGGGGTGCCCTCTTTCCTGGCACTGCTGTAGGAGCTGTATGAGAAGAGGCTCTGACTCGGTGTTCTGCTTGAGCTACACCCGAGTTTCTGGATACCTGCTTTCACACATACTTGTACTACCAGATGCTCTGGGAAGCACCCTCCGAAGGCTCTGGAGGCAGAAGCATGAGAACCCGCTTGCTCCTTTCAGCCCAGACATACTGGTATGCCCAGAGAGAGACACCCTTTATCGCCTTCTCCACTCCAGTGCAGAAGAAACATCCCGGGAAACTGCGAGCCATGAGAGCTGGCTGGTGCCGCACTAGCTGCTGTGGCCATACTCGTTTGCGGGCATCACTGCATTGCTCTGCAAACGTGAAGTTGAAAATATCTTTGTCCCCTCACCAGATCTACCGCTCCTTCCTCTAACTCCCACTGTGTCCACTGGTCACCCATCTGAGCAACCACAGACTTAAAAATGCCACGTAAATGAACGTTTTATTACTCAAACTATTACCTTTCTAGTTTTCCAATTATGAAACAGACCTGCCAAACAACCTCAGCCTTTTCTTGTGTTTAATTTATTTAAGAACTATGCCCAAGAGTAAACTAGAAACAACTACACAAGGAGCTTTTCCCCCCAGAGGCCAAGTCTATCACTTCGCCGTGCTCCTACGGTTATAACATTGTCACTTTTTAAATGGAATGCAGCATAATTAGCTGTAACAAAAAAGTTTGTGAAATGCCCAGGGCCTAGGGCCCTCTGATTCCCATAAACCTCAGAGCTGGATGCTCTGAGATACAATAAGCAATTTCCTTCATCTTTTAATGCCCTCATGAATCATTTATTGAGGCAGCCTTTTAGAACAAAACCTCTCGTAAAATGCAGGGCCTGCACCAACAGTCGTCACACTTGAGCATAGACTTCACCGCTCGCAAACCAACACACGCTCTGCAGCAGCCTCCTCGTTTCAGTTACTTGCCTCTTCCTCTCATCTTACACAGAAGAATAAGAATAAGGACTCATCTTCCAAGATTAACTGCGTCCTTCAATTTTTCAGATATGCAGCAAGCAAGAAAAAAGAAAAAAGTGGAAAACCTGAACAGTTTAGCCCTTCAAAATTGCAAAAGAATTTGGTATCTTTTTAGTCTCCTAAAAGCTGTAACACAAATTAAATGGTTGAGGGGTTTTGTTGTCTGGCTTTTTTGTTTGGTTGTGTTTTTTTAATCTGAGGGATCTCATAAAATTTTCTAACGCCAACTTAGAAAATAATTTAAAACGCTGTAATGGAACATTTTAACCAGAACACAAAATGAACTGCTGAGGAGTAAAATACCCTGTTCAAGGCCCTCAAAAATATCTCAACAGTTCAACAACTGTCCTGGGAGCTTCAAGCTACTGAGCAGAGTCTCTATTGCTGCGACAATACAACAGAGGATGGTTTAAGGAACAAAATTTCCTAGTTTCCCTCCTGATTCTTCTCCACGGCCTCTGTGTTGGCGATGAGAGCCAACCCAGAGCATCACTACCACCACTGAGCCTGGAGGGAAGGCACAGACAAGGATGCTGCAACACTACAAATGTTAAAGACATTAAGCAACCATAAATATCAGCAGAAAACAGAGATTTCGTAATAGTCACAGGTGGGAAGGAGGGACTCTGTTAAGCAGAGTCCGAAAACACCAAGTCCTTGGCTGAAGAGAGCTCAGCATGGGATTTCTGGGACAGTTTCATGTGAGGGCTGGAAAAACTTGTGTTGGTGATTTCTTCTGCTTGTCCCTCTAACA
>KL269632.1:7646-19530 GCA_000699545.1 Podiceps cristatus | reverse complement strand
CCTTCCAACCCAAACCATTCTGTGATTCTTTTCTAGGCTTTATTTAATCCAACTTTAAAGGTAACCAGAAGTTATTAATGTGAAGATCTGTATTAAATTATATAATATTTGCCAATCTAAATCCCAACTAAGATTCAATATTGTAATCACAATATACTTTGTCATAACCAGAACCTATCAAACTTTTTCTTCCCTATTAAGAGTTTACTTGCATTAAAAATATTTTAAATTCGATAATATTCAACTTTTTTTGACAGATAAATTAGAGATATTAGGGATATACTTTTTATTTGCAGAACTTAAGGTGAAAGCTTCAACTCAAAGCATGGACCTTTATGTATCAGGCTCCATGATTCTAAAAACGAACAACCAGTGTATGCTCAGCTGCACATTTAAAGTAAACTCTACAAACAAAATTTACTTTGTAGGTACAGGTGACTAATTATCAGATTTATTGTGACTCCAGTCTTCTATGCAATGTTGAATTCAATACACTTATGTACACAATGTGCTCAGGACCCCCTAACTGGAAAAGCTGTCAGTGCACCATTTATGTTGTTATTGCATCCTATACTCCTCTTTCTTGATTGGGAGAGACTGAAGGAAACATCTTGATCTTGAAAGAGATTTTTCTTCACTTCCGTGACCATAAATATTCTAGTCTTATTGTCTTTCACGGTAGCATCTTCATAACTTTCAATATAAATCTCCCATCAAATATTTAGGACAAAATACACATCTAAAAAAGCACGAAGCCTATGTTTTTACAAATGCCCTTGCTATTACATTTTTCATAAATCATGAACATAAAAAACAGTTGTAAGTATTAAAGTTAAGTGTATGCACAGACAAGGGGAACAAATTTGTACAAAGAGTGAGTGTACCTAACCTACACTCAAAGGAGAAGACCTATACTGCATATTTGGGATTGAATTTTAAAATGTCTCATCGTTTTCTTCCAGGCGAACAGCCTTTTACCTTCAGGCTTCTAATTTCAGTGCAGAGACATTTGTGTCAATAGACTGTTCAGAAAGACATAATATTACTTTTTAAACAGAAGGGCAGAAGTGATACCTGGCCTATTTGTTCGTGCTTTAAAAGAACAAAGAAAACCAAGGAAAAACATATTTGAATATAATATAGATTTTATTAATCTGCAAAGGCATTTTTTTGGGGAAATAAATTGCTTGTGTTCAGTTGACAGTGGACAAATTATAACGCAGAAAATACCCATGGTATACCTAAAAATCCCCACTCATATTCTGGAGACAAAGAAAAATTTTGAGAGCCAAGAAGATTCCATTCTGACTTCTTTCTTCCATACAAAATGACTTGCTTGTCTCAAAGGAAATGTATACTGAAATGCTCCCTATTGAATAGCTATCTTAACAACCATTTTATCACATTTCTGGGTGGAAAAATAAATGTGAGTGCTATCACTTATGCATATGCTTAAATTTCTATTAAAATACTTATTTCTTTTAAAATCTGTCATGGCCCAGTTATAATCATCATTCTTCTGTACTGCTACAGAATTTGAACAGTCTTCTGCCACCACATCAATCATCTTAGTCAATTTATGTTTCTTTATGCCCTTGCTGGTATAAAATGGTAGGATAAGCTTCCAAACACTAACATTTTAGAATGTTGTCAAATACTGAGCATCAAAGCAGTGATCCTTCAGGCTTGTCTATTCTTGTCCAGGCATCTGGTACATATATCAGGAGAGAGATTGCCTGAAGCTATTTCCTGTCACTTGTTAAAATACAGTGAATGGCTGAGAGGTCAGTCAATGAAATATTGCAGAGACAACCTCAAGGCAAATCTTCACTTGTGTGGTATTATTTCCACAGAATACAAGATCAGAATTAAACACCATCTGCTAAGGCAGAGCATGTATATAATGCTATCAAAGCCTATGAGCAAAAATAGCTTAACAACATTGTAGAGAATCCTGCGAATATCTTGCATGTGGAGTGATGCTGGAGGAAATGGGAGTCTCTAAAACCAAGAAACACTCCATTTTTTTTTTTTTTTTTTTCAGTTCTATGATGCCTTTAAAGTTTTAGCCAACACTGTTCATTCACTGTGTTTTCCTTCTCTATCCAGCTTATCAAATTTCATGAAAGCACCACAGATATTCATGCTTAAGGTTTTCTTCTATATTCATACTTGAGATGTAAATTCTTGATACTACGCTATCTGAATAAAAAAGTAGATTTCTTCCAACTACAAAATAATTTTACTTTTGCATTATCTTCTTGATTTCTTTGGTTTCTCCTTTCTAACATATTTTGTTTTTTCCCTACTCTTTTTGTTTCTTGCTCTATCCACATCTGCCAGCCACGGTATTCCTGGAGTCATAGATGTGAATGAGTACATGCATTTTGATATCAATACTTGTATTGGCTGCTATTGAGACACAACATCCTGGAATGATTGTTTCATTCACAGATAGACCACTGTGTTTTGTTTGCTTCTCAAAGTTTTTTTTTTTTTTATCAGCATTTTAGAAGAAGGACTTGGGTGTGGTGGTGGATGAAAAACTTAACTTCGGCCGGCAATATGTACTTGCAGCCCAGAAGGCCAGCCATATCCTGGGCTGCATCAGAAGCAGCATGGCCAGCAGGTTGAGGGAGGGGATTCTGCCCCTCTACTCTGCTCTGGTGAGACCCCACCTGGAGTCCTTTGTCCAGCTCTGGGGTCCCCAACACAAAAAGGACACGGATGTGTTAGAGTGGGTCCAGAGGAGGGCCACAAAAATGATCAGAGGGCTGGAGCACCTCTGCTGTGAAGACAGGCGGAGAGAGCTGGGGTTGTCAGCCTGGAGAAGAGAAGGCTCCAAGGTGACCTTACAGCAGCCTTCCAGTACCTGAAGGGGCCTACAGGAAGGATGGAGAGGGGCTTTTGGAGGGCGTGTAGTGAAAGGACAAAAGGGAATGGTTTTAAACTAAAGGAGAGCAGATTTAAATTAGGTATTAGGAAGAAATTCTCCACAATGAGGGTGGTGAGGCACTGGAACAGGCTGCCCAGAGAAGCTGTGGATGCCTCATCCCTGGAAGTGTTCAAGGCCAGGTTGGATGGGGCTCTGAGCAGCCTGGTCTAGTGGGAGGTGTCCCTGCCCATCCATGGCAGGGGAGTTGGCACTAGATGGTCTTCAAGGTCCCTTCCAACCCTAACCATTCTATGATTCTATTTTTTGCTAAAACAAAATCTGTTTGACTTACTGAGCTATGTTGTTGTGATTTGACTCAATTGTCTCTTCTAGGTAGAATTTACAGAATCTGGAATACGAATTATGCCTGTTGAAATGTTTGCTTCACTAATATGCTGATATGCTTTTCTGCCTTCTTTTTTGTGATCACTATGTTAGCCTCACAGAGTTCATGAAGGGTGGTATATCTTGATGAACTTTATATTTCTAGAAGCTAAACACTTAAGTCTGAGAAAGTCATTCTAAATTCTGTTTATCACCACTGGAGAGCTCTGAACACTAAAGACAGTATTTCATCTGCCCTGATTCATATGTTGTCCTAGAATGGGACACCTGAAATGGCCATTTCTAACCACCGGCTGTAAAAGACAGGTTCTAATAGCAGGTAAGAAGCTTGAAGTTTAGAGAAAAAAAAAAAAAAAAAAAAAGCCTCAGGGTAGATTTTAAGAGAAGAAAAATCTCAAAGGTGTTCTAAATTTAAGAATAGATGAGAACTGGAATACATTTTCTAGAAAGGTTGTGAAATTTTCATTATTTGTCAGAACAGGTGAGATGAACATTAGAGAAAATAGGTGATCTCTTGCTATTTTTCTGTCATGATCCTCCATATTTTTATTTTTTGTAAATTTATACTGTTCTCCAAATGAATAAACAAGCTTTGTAAAGAATATACAGTTACAGTCAGAGAACACATTTCAGTTTAGACTGAAGAAAGATTTCAAGTAGTTCGCTCAGGTGAAAATTCTGTTAAATCATTATATTAACTGTCTCTCCAATTATTTTAATTGGGTCTCAGAGATATGTATACTTTGAAACACTCCTTCCTTCCTTCCTTCCTTCCTTCCTTCGTTCCTTTCTCCTTTTCTTTCTGTTTCTTTCTTTCTTTCTTTCTTTCTTTCTTTCTTTCTTTCTTTCTTTCTTTCTTTCTTTCTTTCTTTCTTTCTTTCTTTCTTTCTTTCTTTCTTTCTTTCTTTCTTTCTTTCTTTCTTTCTTTCTTTCTTTCTTTCTTTCTTTCTTTCTTTCTTTCTTTCTTTCTTTCTTTCTTTCTTTCTTTCTTTCTTTCCAACCCGGCCTTGAACACCTTCAGGCATGGGGCATCCACCAACTCTCTGGGCAGCCTGTTCCAGCACCTCACCACTCTCTCTGTAAAAATCTTCCCCCTAATATCTAATTTAAACCTTCGATTTAAACCTTTCTTTCTTTCTTTCTTTCTTTCTTTCTTTCTTTCTTTCTTTCGCTTTTTCGCTTTTTCGCTTTTTCTTCATGCAATTTATATACAATTCTTCAAACTGTAATTCCAAAAATGTGCAAAGTAATATAATTTTAGCTGGAATGTTATAGTTATTTCAGAGAAACAAGTATTTGCTTTTGCTGACATTTTTCTGTGAGCCTTATTCACACCAATTAAGACTTTAGTTTGTGAGTAATCTAAAGAAAACAATCAACTTCACCTGTTACCCAATAATGGAAATAAAATTTCCTTGAAAGATGTAAGTTCTGTGTTTTTTTTGGTTTTGTGTTGTTTTAAATTAGAAATCTTACCATAATTTGATTTGTTAATCAATTCTGTTGTTAATATTAAACATGTAGACCTAGGTGTTAATGTGATGAGTATTACAAAATATCCAGTAATCTTCCCCCTATCCCAAAACACATTATCAATATCACACACAAATTTTTAGGCAGAATGAACCCTTCAGTTCTACAGCAGCATTGTTAATCTTGAGTTATTTAACATATTCTTTTCATTAAAATATTCCACTCATCATGAAATACGTTTTGGGAGAAGAAAGGTGGACACCTGGAGCTGAAGATGTTCAATAGCTGTTATTCAGTAACTCCCATCTTATGGTCTTCTGACCAACACCCCCCCCAAAAAGCTCACAAACAAAAATAAGCAAAAAGCCCCACAAAACTCATGAGAACAGAAAATAATCTTGGGAAATGCCTGAGAAAAGTACATTGTCACTTTGATAAAAAAGATCATCCAAGATCTACTTCTCAAATAAGTTTGTTTTACCAAACATTACAAGTCACAGATTTTGTTTTCCTTTCTTGAAAGCAAAATTATTTTTTAGGTGTGTAAATAAAGCTTACCCTTGTTCAGTGCTGTTAATTCCACTAAAGTGTAACAACTGTGAGTACAGCATGATAGGGCAGCTTAATTTTGATTCAGGGGAAAGCACAATTCCATACACTGGTGCCAGTTCTCACACTTGGAATCCAATTACAGGTGTCTGGCAAGGTTCCTTTTTTCGTGAAATGTGAGAAATGTTTCTGTTTAACTTTCAGGATACAAAAAAGGCCCTTTCCACTGAATACCACATTTCTTACTAAGACTTCCTGCTGCTGCAAAGCTGGAAGAACACAGTGACCTTTGTGAGAAGCAGATGATATTCTCAAAAAACAGATGCAGGCCATCCTGACACTGGGCAAGGAATTAAAGGGACCACAAATCTTGTTATATGTATTGAAACGACACACAGTGGATAAGATGCTACTTTAGAAACATGAAAGGATAAAAAATTAAGAGAAAAAAAGTCTTTGAAATGAAGGTGAATCATGCCAACATCATGTCCTGCATGAAGTGTGTGTGTGTCCTGCATCCAGCTCTGCAACCCCCCAGCACAAGAAAGACATGAACCTGTTGGACTGGGTCCAGAGGAGGGCCACAAAAGTGATCAGAGGGATGGAGCAACTCTCCAATGAGGAAAGGCTGAGAGAACTGGTTTTTTCAGCCTGGAGAAGAGGTGACTTTGACAAGATCTTATTATGGCCTTTCAATACTTAAAGGAGCTTATAAGAAAGAGAGACTTTTTACCAAGGCCTGAAGTGAGTGACAGGAGTGACGTGGACAATGATTTTAAACTGAAGGTGAGTAAATTTAGATTGGGCATAAGGAAGAAATTTTTTATGATGAGGGTGGTGAGACACTGCAACAGATTGGCCAGAGAAGCTGTGGATGTCCCATCATTGGAAGTTTTCAAAGTCAGGTTGGACAAGATTTTGAGCAATTTGACCTAGTGGAAGATGTCTCTGCCCATAGCAGGGAGATTGAATTAGATGATCTTTGAAGGTCCCTTCCAACCCTTCTATAATTCTATGATTCTGTGATTGGGCTTCTGCTGATTGTGGTGTGAACAAATCTCTGTAAATTCAAGCATGGTATTAATGGTGTGACAATAGATATTTTAAAGTTTTTAAAAGTTTGAAGAACCATCAAGAAGGAACTGAAGGACAATGTTGATTTTTTGCATTTCTAATTTCTATTTGGTTAATGCCCTTTTTCAGTCATTTCAGATTTCGCCTTCTCCCAATGTAAGACTGAATCTTTCCCTGGTGGATAAGTGAGTGCTGCTGCTTCTTCGATCTCTACATTTCTTGAGCTCTGTCACTGTTGAGTCCAATTTCCTTTCTCATCATTACTTTCATTTCAGCCAGAAGAAAGAAAACATAATCTCCATATAGGCTGCCAAATGTGCCTTTTCATCAATTGAGCTGGTGCCAACTGACAAAGCAATGAGGATTCATTTCCCCTCTAGGAGAGAAAGCTTGTTATTCCTATCCTTAGCTGCATTCATCAGTGGGAATCCTAAGGTCACTTTTGTATCTATGTCCAGACTGATGAAACATTGTTGCAGCTCCTGACTCAGTTAAAGAGGTTTTATCTGTTTTTTTGTTTTGTTTTTTTTTTTTTTTTCCCTCATTGTGTTCCAGATCTCATGCAAGTCAGTTCAGCCTTTTTTGCATTAACACTAAGTTCAGTACAGATTCCTTACCCTAACTCTTAGGTCTGCTTGATAATGAAAATATTCATCAGAACATGCTTGTGAACAGAAACATTTAGTACAATTGCTAACATCACTCGTCTGTAAAGGACCTGTGAGATTCTTTTCCCCTGACAGGTCCCCAGTGCTCTCCTCAAAGCCCATCCATCTCTTACATATCTCCCCCTGAACTATCTGGGCTATCTGGCCATCTCTCACAGCACTGTCAGCTTCTTGCTGTTACTTGTAAAGTCCAGCCATTTCTAATGTCACATGTAGTAGTTTCTCACAGTCTACTCTGTTAGCTAAAATTTACATTAGGCTGTAATCATCTACTTGCAAACCAAAACAAAAAGCATAGCTTCTTATTACACAATTGACTTTTATTTAGCAAAAAAGCAAAGCAAAGCAAAACACACACACAAAAGCCTAGAAAAAGGAATTGCTTTGAAGTTTCATGTTTATGCCATTAATTGTAAAAATCCAGCATATGTTATATCAGAGAATAGGTGAAAATCACTGTTTAGAACAGTGGGTACTTCACCTCTAATTCTACCTCCTATATTCAGTCCTATAGCATCACATTTATTGAATATGAGTTCTTTGAGAACTTACCTGTTTTGTTTGTTTTCTTTCTGAAAAGTTGCCATTCTTATTATTAACAATAGAGCAGGAAAAAAAACCCTCCATTTTCACTCCAGACCCCATAGCTAGTGAAAAGAGGATTATTTATCACAAAGAGGGAGAAGAGAGAGTTCTGACTTCATTCACAAAATTTACTTGTTTGGGAGGTAAAACCAAAATAACAAAAGCTTTACTGTTTCTTTGGAAAATGAGCTCACTAGAGGAATGGAAAAAAAAGATTAAATATAAAATAGGAATATTGTAAGATGCAAGAAATGTAAGACAACAAAGAGGAAATAGACAAAACTGGGGCAAAGCAAGAGAGGTAATAGAGACAGGAATGGAAATTGGGGCAAAGCAAGAGAGGTAATAGAGACAGGAATGGAGGAGAGAGAAGACAAATGTGCAGAAAAGAACAGGCAGACAAGAACAATATTAAGACATAGGGAATAAGGAAATTATGAAAGAGCGGAGTATCAGTTTCTTAATGTCAGTATATGAATTGCTCCAGTGACAAAATGCCCTGGTTAGAAATCTGGATTGAGACATAAGGAAGATCTTCACAGAGTAGAAAGATATCTAACAGAAAAAAACAGGGAAAAATTCAGAAGGGAATATGATAAGAAACTGATTGCCTGAAATATAAGCAACTATATTGTTTAACAATATAAGCAACTAGGAATAATCACAAATGATAGATTTACAGAAGCTGAGGAGATGAATGAAAAATAAAAATAGGAAAAAGAGAAAGTAAACCTAAAACTTTTTTATTATTTTAAAAATTTAGAAGTATGTTAAAATTTGCTGTTATACACCTAGATTTAAAAAAAAAAAAAAAAATAAAAATATTTTTTTTCAAACATCCACCTCAAAGCATTGTATTTTAAAATACAGCCTAGCAGAAAACCATAATGGCAAACTGTTTTACCTAAACTGGGAAGTCATTTTTAGAGGTGGTTAGGAAAAACTTTAATCACTAAGCAATTTTGTATTAGTAAAGCAACACCATGGAAATAAGATCTTTAAAACAAGCTCTGTTTTGTTTTGTTTTGTTTCCTTTCGTTTTCTGAAATCTGATAAAAATGCCTTATATTTGGGGTTTTTTTACTACACTTGCTTTAACTAGCAGCAAACACATTGTTTAAATTCTGTTCATAACATTTTGTCAGTTTTTTTTTTATTGTATTGCTTTGAATCATTATTACCTTAATTTCAGATAAGCATGCACAAAAAGACAAAGCTTCTACATTTATTTAGTTTCCCAAACTGGTGCAAAAAATACCCAAATCCTGACATTTAAGAATATATAGAAGTTGTTTACTAAACATCTCTACTGGGTATCATACTTCTTTCACTAGGTATTATACCTTTTTTCCTAGGACTTTGTAGAAAGACTGAACCTAGAGTGTCACGATATATCAATTAGATCTACATTAGTTCACATGGTCATAGCTGGATTTCTTTATGGATGGCTGTTCTGTAAATGCTGTTATCCAATAAAATTATTTAGACTAGTCTGTTTAGCAAATTCTCCCATCTTGAACTTCCCTGAAAAATTATAACATTAAAAACACTTAGAATAAACCTCTAGGGTGTAATTAATAATATAAAAATTTAAGGATTTAAAAGTGATGTGTCTACTTTAAGGTACAAATGTTGGGTTTCTTCCTTAAGGGAAATTCTTCCTCAAGACAGTTAATCTCATCCTGTGAAACTCTGTGCAAGTAGCATAAATCAGATATCTAACTTCTGAAGGCCATCAGTTAAGTTATGTGAAATTCTATTACAAATTTTCTGTTTTTTTGGCTATTCCTTGTTCAGTGACGAATTCAGATATTTTGTTTTCTTTTCAAAATACAGTGAAATACTTCTTTTTGAAAAGCTGTTTACCTCTTTCCCCTAAAGAAGAGAATGATGTATTAGAGAAATATTTGACTAATGCTCAGGAGCTTTTAAAGTGAAGTTAACATGAGGCCAAATCTTGCAACCTCATCTGAATCACAAAAGCTCTCTGCAGGCATCCAATATTTTAGAAATCTAAGTGGATCAAGATCTGCAGAAATGATTATTCTTCTTCCTAAACCGTGGCTTCCCTTACTCATCATATGGTTTTATTCTTATTATTCAATTTCACACATATAAATGCAAATTAATTCTGTTGGAAATATAAAATGCTTCTTATTCTAAAAACTCAGAGGATGTCAATTCCATTTGGTGCAAAGTTGCTAAACATCTCAAATGATAGCACTACTCACAGAGCTAAGGATGGTTATTTAAGTTCCTCACCACTTCTGCCAAATACGTTCCAGCAGTTCACAGGTGTTTACCGAAAGAGCAGGTGAAAATGAAATTGTGTGTGGTTTCACTATGGCTTTCACTAAAAGGTTCTTGCCAAGTGCACCTGTACATCTGTTAGAGTGGTGACACACACTGCATAATTTTTTGTCATATTTCATGTTTCCTGTGGTTATGTCTAGACAGAGAAAAACTACATTTGTTATTTTAAAGTCTACCCTTTTATAAATAGAATCCTAAATGCATTTGGCTGGTCAGTCACTTAGGTGGAAGCAGTTTTACAGTTTGACAGCTAAAGGCAAGTTGTCAGCAACAAATACTTTCAGAGAAATCTATTGAAAATGCTACTTTCTCTTGCCAGACCATTAAGCAGAGCTCCACAGGAACTGTGAAAGAAGCTGGCTTCCTGCTATCAGCTAAAATTCTTGAGCCACAGGGGCTAGAGCAATATCAAAACAATAAGATTTTGCTATAGGTTGACCAGTCCATATGAGTTCTGCCTGGTATTCTCTACAGGAGGCAGGATAGGTTACATGGTATAGTGCCCTGTCTAACAGACCCTATTGTAATGCATAAACTATGAAGTATTACCTGCCACATCTCAGTGACAACAGACAAATTAATGACAAGCTGACACAGTGTTTAAACTATCTAAAGTGGTTATAGAATATCTTTGCCGGGAAAAATGTTATCGATTGCTAAAGAAGCTGATCCATACAGAGAAAGGAAACAAATGGTCATGGGTTTAACTTGAAGGTAGATGCTGTACGAAGTTTTTATTCACTTGTCTGAGTACCATGGGTTCCAAATTAACCTATCTAGAAAGAGAAGCAACAGAAGATACACTCGTAGGGAAGCTTTATTTCTCTTTGTTCTTTTATACAAGGGTAGAAATGTTTGCACATCTAGATAAGCTTAACTCTAAAATAATAGCAGTGAAAGACTTTGTTCTCAGATTTTATGGTTCACTGCCATATTTGGAGAAGGAAGTAGATCTGTGTCAGCATAGTAGTCCAAGTAGAGGCCTGTCACACTCAGGAAGCAGAACAGACTGAAAACTAAGAAAAGCATAAATAGTGTTTATTTGCCCTGGACCCAGAAATAAGGTCACCAAAATAGCGTGTCCAGCAGCAGTGCATTGACATTTTGTAGCATAGTTAAACCTAAGTAATTAAGTAGCACAAAATGGCAAAGAAGCAAAACAAAGCTTGTGGTATAATTGCTGAAAAAGAGCACTGGAAAACATACGAGAACAATAAAATCCACAAGATAAAAACAAAGGATGCAGAAGAAGTAGGAAAGATGCCTGACAAAGTCTGAACCATGCTTAGTCCACAAAATAAGCTGAACTAGAAGATAAGATCCCTCTCTTTCTTTTGGGGAATGAGCCGAGAGCATAAAAAAAGCGGTGATGAGAAGAATGATGGGGAAGAGAGTTTGGTCACTTCAGTTCTATTTTTTCTCATCAAAGAGCTCTCACATCTGGCCAGTTTGCATTTGGTGACTAAGAAGATGGCAAGGTCCATAACCATCAGCAGTAACTACATAACATTTGCTCTGTGGTACTGTATACTCTCAGCTGATGTAGGATATGATCATCAAAGAATGACTGCTTCAAATAAACAGTGATAACAATTGGTAAAGGGGATGCCTGTTGTCAAAGTCAGTCCAGCGGTGTTGGTTTGAAGATGGAAACTGGACTGAATTATCAGCTAAACATTCCCATGACAGTGAACTCTAATTCCTTAAATGACATATATCCATATTCAGTTGCAGCATTTGTCTTGATGTCTAAGAGATAAACATCAATATTTGAAACAACTGCCCCTGCCTTCTTTTATATTGAATAGAGAAAAATAGGTATCCTCAGAATGAATTTAGTCTGATCTGTCTTAGCTATCTACCTAGCTCTATGGATAAATAGTCCTGTGGAGTTCATACCTATATAAAAGGCAGACTAGAATAATTATCTCTCCAGTTTATT